>JAAOOA010000370.1:0-42500 GCA_012861695.1 Trematomus loennbergii
CCTCGCCATGCGAACTCATCCTGATCCCACATGCACCTCTCCCCCCCCCCCGCCCCACCCTGCACACACTCATCCTGAAAAACAACCCATAATGCACCTGTTTTTACTGTAAATAGCACAAAAAAAGGTTATTATTAAACAAAATCCACCTTAATATACGTTCTGCCTTAAAGAGGGAGCACAGCTCAGTGAGACCAGATGGACCTTTCAGTAATCATTCAAATCCAGTGCCGGGTAACCATGGCAACAGGACAATAACAAGTAGAGGGAGAAAATAGAGAAAAGAGCTGCTAAAAAATGCACCTCTTCCCCCCCCCCCCCCCCCCCCCCCCCCCCCCCCCCCCCCCCCCTCGCCATGCACAGACTCATCCTGATCCCACAATGCACCTCTTTCCCCCCCCCTCGCCCCCCCCTCGCCATGCACAGACTCATCCTGATCCCACAATGCACCTCTTCGCCCCCCCCTCCCTACCCTGTAAATAGCTATTGTTCATAATATGAGGCTGCAGACGAGAGGAGCATTTGTACATTGAAAAGAGAAAGAAATTACATATTTATATATTTTCTTATATTCAGTCACTGACGAACTGAGAGCTTTGTATTCAGACACTTTGTACATTTTTTTTTTTTTAAAAGACAAAAAAAGGTTTTATTATTCAAATCGTCACGAATATACGTTATGCCTTAAAGAGGGAGAGAGACGGCAGAAGGACAGACAGACAGGTGAGAGACAGACAGGTGAGGGACAGGTGACAGACAGACAGGTGACAGACAGACAGGTGAGAGACAGACAGGTGACAGACAGACAGACAGGTGACAGACAGACAGGTGACGGACAGACAGGTGACAGACAGACAGGTGAGAGACAGACAGGTGACAGACAGACAGGTGAGAGACAGACAGGTGACAGACAGACAGACAGGTGACAGACAGACAGGTGACAGACAGACAGACAGGTGACAGACAGACAGACAGGTGACAGACAGACAGGTGACAGACAGACAGGTGACAGACAGACAGGTGACAGACAGACAGACAGGTGACAGACAGACAGACAGGTGACGGACAGACAGACAGGTGACAGACAGACAGGTGACAGGTGACAGACAGACAGGTGACGGACAGACAGGTGACAGACAGACAGGTGACAGACAGACAGGTGACGGACAGACAGGTGAGAGACAGACAGGTGACAGACAGACAGACAGGTGACGGACAGACAGGTGACAGACAGACAGGTGACAGACAGACAGACAGGTGACAGACAGACAGGTGACAGACAGACAGGTGAGAGACAGACAGGTGAGAGACAGACAGGTGACAGACAGACAGGTGACAGACAGACAGGTGACAGACAGACAGACAGGTGACAGACAGACAGGTGACAGACAGACAGACAGGTGACAGACAGACAGGTGACGGACAGACAGGTGAGAGACAGACAGGTGACAGACAGACAGGTGACAGACAGACAGGTGACAGACAGACAGGTGACAGACAGACAGGTGACAGACAGACAGGTGAGAGACAGACAGGTTATCTGATGCCAAAAATCACCAGAAGAAATACAGTCATGTGATCAATCAGGAAGCAGTAACACTAAGGAGATGTAAACCCTACGGAGGCCCTGAGGGGACAAAACTCAAAGACAATCGTTTTTGTGGAGAAATTATTTTTTTCTCTTGTTCTTTGAGCAAAACATTACGAATGAATTACGGAGCCAGAGGAAACGGGTTCGCAGGAATAATTTTTTATTCCTGCAAAATTGTGATTAATTAAACACTTTAATCTCTCGCTAAATCATGACGCCAAATCTTATATAATAATAAAACATGTATTTTAAATAGTTTTAATCAATCATTTAAATACAAAATGATTCAATCTGAGTTTTTATTTTGTATAAAACCCACATTTCCTGGCGCAGTAATTATTATTATTATTTTTTTAATTTTCTTTAATAAGGCGCTGCAGGGCCTCCGTACAAAAACACTTAAAAACAAATAAGACGCTAAATGTTAAAAATCAGGCGTCACATGACTCCTCCAATCATCATGAAGTTCAGACGGGATTAAATACCAAAACGTACGTGTTATTCCACGTGTTCGTACGTGTTATTCCACGTGTTCGTACGTGTTACTCCACGTGTTATTCCACGTGTTTGTACGTGTTATTCCACGTGTTCGTACGTGTTACTCCACGTGTTCGTACGTGTTACTCCACGTGTTCATACGTGTTACTCTACGTGTTATTCCACGTGTTCGTACGTGTTGTTCCACGTGTTCGTACGTGTTACTCCACGTGTTCGTACGTGTTACTCCACGTGTTCGTACGTGTTGTTCCACGTGTTCGTACGTGTTATTCCACGTGTTCGTACGTGTTACTCCACGTGTTCGTACGTGTTACTCCACGTGTTCGTACGTGTTACTCCACATGTTCGTACTTGTTACTCTACGTGTTACTCCACGTGTTCGTACGTGTTATTCCACGTGTTCATACCCTTTCTGTTTCCCCGTGAACACGACCTTGTGCCTGACAGTCCCATTTTATTTGTATTTGTATTGTACGTTGTTGTTACTTTGAGGATACACACACACACACACACACACACACACACACACACACACACACACACACACACACACACACACACACACACACACACACACACACACACACACACACACACACACACACACACACACACACACACACACACACACACACACACACACACAGAGGAAATCCAGTGCCCACTAAATGCTATATAGTATTTTTGTACCACATATTGTGTAGATATCGTATTTATAAGCTATATAGAGAAATCATTGTAAATTTATCCACGCAGTACTTTTCATTCCGTCTTTTTTTATATTGCCTCATTATATTTTTCTACAGAGTCTCACTCCAAACGCACGGCGACAATCTCAGAGCATATCCAGGTTTCTGTGCCAAAATAATATCTGTATTTGATCTGTAACGGAGGCAGACGTTGGGACCACAGGAGGATCAATAATTAACAATCATATCTTTTATTTCGTGTGTTTCCGCTTCTCGTGACGACCAGAAATATATTTTTGGAGAGTTTAATCGTCAAGATGTTTTTAGTTTAAAAAAAATAACACCAGCATGAATCTGACAATCTCAATGTTTCATCATCATCATCATCATCATCATCTGTCTTCATGAGACACTTTTAATTTAGTTTTTTCAGTACATTTTCCCCCAATTTTAAGTGCATTTCTAAAAATACATTAAAAACTAATAAGACAAAATCTTAGCCGATCACATTTTGTGAACATTTTATATGAAATTAACTGTTTAATAATGTTGAGTGTAGATGTTTAGAGCTGGGTGTCGCAAATAAAAAATCTGCAAAACAAGTTGAATATTCGGGAAAAAAATCAAATTTTGTAGATTTTTTGGGGAAAAATTAATAAAAGCTGAATTTTTTGTTTTAATACCACAAACTCCTTTTGGTCATTCACATGAAACAACTAAATATCTATATAAATACTCACTTTTGAGTCCCAGCTCTAATATCCTTCATTCTTAGCATTTCATTTTAAAAAGGGAATAATTTGAGGCCATTTTTAAGATATTTGGTGCAAAAGCTTTTAATTCGGATGCACATTTTTGGTGCATTTTTATTTTAATTTGGCAAGAAACATGTCGTCTTGGGTTTAAAAAATGCCCAAATTACGTAGCTACGAATGTTTGCTTCATAACTGCCTCCGTAGAGTTACGTTTTTTGACACTAACTGATCAGAACATGTCTCTGAAGATGAGCTGTGGGCGTGTCTGTGGTACCTTCTTTACATCAAACTGAAACACATTTAGTTCTGGAGACGTTCTCATCCTCTGACTTCTGCACTTTACAGGATCCTATCTTAGTTTCTGATACAAACCTCACAGTAAAAGTTGATAAAGGACGTTTTTGATTGGTTTAGAGCGAATCAAAACAAAGATAGCTGACTCGGGGAAAAGGAGAAATTTAACGAGAAATAAAGATTTTTAAATTAAAGGTGTGAAATAGGAACGTTTAAAACAATACTTTCTGATCTTTAAAGGGATGGGTATCGCCTTTTTATTTTCTGTTACTCATCGTGATGCTATGTTTGATATATATTTTTTTTTATTAAATCTGAACACTTATTACGAACAAGAAAAACTTATATTAAAGAGGGAAAAATCGCGTTTTTACCCAGGGAACAATAAGGATCTTCTCTGGCAATTAAAGTGGTTAAATGATGGGATTTTCAAGATTAAAATCACATTCATGTGGAAAGAAAGTCGTCAATTTGTGATTTTATTGTTAAAACATTTGCATTTTTCCCCATTTATTTGTTAAATGACCCACTTTTATCAAAGACGACTTATACTACCTTCAAATACCATTCTTTTGTTTTGATACCCAGCCTTTTTTATAAGATTTACAATAAAACGCTAACCTTTAAATTAATAGAAAAAACACTAAAACCGTTTTTTCCTTCTCCGAGTTCGGGCTAGCTTTGGACGTCTTGTACAGGTCGAGACGAACGTTGTTAATAAAGGTCAAAAAGTAGAAAAATGTAAAAAGTTTGATCATTTTTTTGTCTAAGAAGCACTTTTGTCTCCAGGTTTTATCGGAGGAGCTCGGACACGAAAACAGAAGTTGTTGTTTGTTTTTTTGCTCTCATGGTGCTTTGTTGTTTAATTTCCACTGACTGTATGTTTTTATATGGCGACGTTTCGTGCCCGCCGCAGCCTTCTGTATCAAACGCTGACTCTTTTTCTTTTGTTAAATATAAAGTGAGTGAACTTTTAAGAACGAGTCGTGTCATTATTCATCTTTATGGCACACCAGGGCCTCCATAGAAGCTCTGCAGTAGCCATTATGCATCATATAGATAACAGATCCATATCTATACAGTCACTGAAACATAACTTATATAGCCTGTCCTGTCTCACCTGTAGAAAAACAGGTGTGTTTGCAGCTACCATAACACCCCTCACAGCCAGGAGAACGCACAATTTGGCACTTTTATCTCTTAAAACAATATATTATTCCACTTTAAACTGATGCCATTACAACCAAAGAAGAGTTACCCTATAATAAAAGAGATAAATCGTTCTTCTCGTATCAGAAGCTAAGATGTGGGTTTTAATCACCCGCTGCTTCTTTAAGTATTACGGTGATTAATACAGGGCCAATCAGAGCGCAGAGTGAGGCAAAAGGAACGCCCACCTTTACCTCACTCTGCGCTCTGATTGGCCCTCATAGCAGACAGTTAGGTTTCTATTTTCAGAGACCGTAGTAACCGTCACAGCCAGGATTGGGACCATGTAACTGAGGCAGAACACATTATTAGTCCATTAAAAACGGGTCTTATTACATGTAAGAGATTTGTATCTTTAGTTGCTTGTAAAACGTATTTTAGCACCAGGAAAAGCGCTATAAAATCATTGTTATTAGTAATTGAATAAGCCGCTGCTACTCTGAGTATTACGGTATCTCTACCACGCCCCCTTTGCCTCACTCTCCGCGCTGATTAGTCGCCGCTGTAGTCACGTGTCCAGGGAACAGCGGAAGAAGAGGCCGCAGAAAATAGGTGAGGAAATAAACAAAAATAAAAACAGTGATTTTAACAACAAAGCCTTTAAATGTGTTTGAGTCATCGGTACCGTTCTGTAGTGGAAGTGTTAGCTAACGGATTCTGTGTTCTGTTAAGGTTGGGAGGATTTTAATGTTGAGAAATGATCGTGTTTCGGTTTCGCGGGTGGAAAATAAATCTGAAATAACATTTCCTGACAAAAAACCCACAAACCGTTGATTTCTACACCTTTAATTATAATCGATGGTTACTTGTAAATATATAAGTATGAGTTTATATCAGCTGCTTGCTATGTTTATGGATCATTTAACGTTTTTAGTGTCAGTAAAAATGGCGGGTTGTCCGACAGCAGCGTCAGGTAAACAAATAAACACATATTTTTTAAAACAATAAAAACCTTTAACAATCATCGTCACGTTCATGAACGGGAGTTTCCCACACACTGACGTCACCATTGCGTAATGACGTAGGGTAACGTAACGTGGAGAAGTTTGTTTTAATTTATGAATTCACAAAACTATTATTATATTCACTTTAAATTCTTATGTTTATTTCACATTCTTACTTTTGCGTTGTATGCGATTAATTAATGAATTAATGAATACTTGTTTTTATGTCATTCTTAAACTTTAATTTAGGGTTATTTTATTGTATTTATTTGAATGTATTCTCTGTATGTATGCACACGATCAGTGGTTAGTATCTTAGTTCATATCTAAGTACATTTTCCTTTAAAAAAAAAATATAATAAATACATATTATTCTATCTATATACATATTCCTGTTTTTATAAATTAAATGAATTATTGTTTCTGTATTTATAGATTCAATAAATGATTGTTTTGTATTAATAATGTATTAATGTCTACATTTCCAGGATCCTTGCATCTGTCGTCATCATGCAGAGCACCACTAACTACCTTTGGCTGATCTCAGACCTGCTCGGTCAGGGAGCCACCGCCAATGTTTACAGAGGAAGACACAAGGTGAGAGCCAATCAGAGAGCAGAAACACATCCCACAGCCAATCAGAGAGCAGAAACATATCCCACAGCCAATCAGAGAGCAGCAGCACGGCTCACAGCCAATCAGAGAGCAGCAGCACAGCCTGCAGGCAATCACAGAGCAGTAGCACAGCCTGCAGGCAATCACAGAGCAGTAGCACAGCCTGCAGCCAATCAGAGAGGAGCAGCACGGCCTGCAGCCAATCACAGAGCAGCAGCACGGCCTGCAGCCAATCAGAGAGCAGCAGCATGGCTATCACTATGCATTTCTAGCAAAAAACTACATGAAAAGTCCCTGAGTCTGATTTTGATTTCAGGTTCTTTATCAATATATTTTTACACTACATATAATACACTTATATACATTTGAAGAGACACACATCTGATCTGTAGAGTGGAGGAACTTCTCTATTATCTGCAGTTCTGTAACCCTGCTTTTACTGTGAAACAGGAAGGGAAGCAGATGGTCTGAACGTTGAACAGACTGTTTACATAAAGACAGCTTCCTGCTTCTCCAGCACTTCCTGTCAGATTCCCAGTTTGAGGTTAAAGTCTGTAGCGAGGGGAACGTGTGTTATTACAGCGTACAGGTACTGATGTTGTGTTTTATTCAACGTTAGAAAACGGGCGACCTGTACGCAGTGAAGGTGTTCAACAACCTGAGCTTCCTGCGGCCGCTGGACGTTCAGATGAGAGAGTTCGAGGTCCTGAAGAAACTGAACCACAAGAACATCGTGAAGCTGTTCGCCGTGGAGGAGGAGGTCTGGGAACCATGACCCTTCATCACACTACATCTATTATTATATTCTCATTCATTCATATTTTTATTGTATTCTTATTTGTTTTTATATAATTGTTTTATTCTGAATTTCTTATATTATTCTTATTTGTATTTTTTATATTATTATTTTTCTTATTCAGATTCTGATCTCATATTGAGTCTTTTATTCGTAGCATATGTGTTTAATGTGTGCGTCCTCTCTCAGTCCAACACGCGCCACAAGGTGCTGGTGATGGAGTATTGTCCGTGTGGAAGTCTCTACACCGTCCTCGAGGAGTCCTCCAACGCATACGGACTGCCGGAGGACGAGTTCCTCATCGTGCTGCACGACGTCGGTCAGTCACTCAGAACAGGACTCATGTCAGGGGTTAGGACTCATAACAGGACTCATGTCAGGGGTTAGGACTCATAACAGGACTCATAACAGACTCATGTCAGGGGTTTAGACTCATAACAGGACTCATGTCAGGGGTTAGGACTCATAACGGGACTCATGTCAGGGGTTAGGACTCATAACAGGACTCATTACAGGACTCATGTCAGGGGTTAGGACTCATAACGGGACTCATGTCAGGGTTAGGACTCATAACAGGACTCATGTCAGGGGTTAGGACTCATAACAGGACTCATTACAGGACTCATCAGGGGTTAGGACTCATAACAGGACTCATTACAGGACTCATGTCAGGGGTTAGGACTCATAACAGGACTCATATCAGGGGTTAGGACTCATAGCAGGACTCATGTCAGGGGTTAGGACTCATAACAGGACTCATGTCAGGGGTTAGGACTCATAACAGGACTCATAACAGGACTCATGTCAGGGGTTAGGACTCATAACAGGACTCATACAGGACTCATGTCAGGGGTTAGGACTCATAACAGGACTCATTACAGGACTCATAACAGGGGTTTGACTCATAACAGGACTCATATCAGGGGTTAGGACTCATAACAGGACTCATATCAGGGGTTAGGACTCATAACAGGACTCATATCAGGGGTTAGGACTCATGTCAGGGGTTAGGACTCATAACAGGACTCATGTCAGGGGTTAGGACTCATAACAGGACTCATATCAGGGGTTAGGACTCATAACAGGACTCATACAGGACTCATAACAGGGGTTATGACTCATAACAGGACTCATAACAGGGGTTATGACTCATAACAGGACTCATATCAGGGGTTAGGACTCATAACAGGACTCATATCAGGGGTTAGGACTCATAACAGGACTCATGTCAGGGGTTAGGACTCATAACAGGACTCATGTCAGGGGTTAGGACTCATAACAGGACTCATGTCAGGGGTTAGGACTCATAACAGGACTCATATCAGGGGTTAGGACTCATAACAGGACTCATCAGGGGTTAGGACTCATAACAGGACTCATATCAGGGGTTAGGACTCATAACAGGACTCATTACAGGACTCATAACAGGGGTTAGGACTCATAACAGGACTCATATCAGGGTTAGGACTCATAACAGGACTCATATCAGGGGTTAGGACTCATAACGGGACTCATGTCAGGGGTTAGGACTCATAACAGGACTCATTACAGGACTCATATCAGGGGTTAGGACTCATAACAGGACTCATGTCAGGGGTTAGGACTCAAAAGGACTCATGTCAGGGGTTAGGACTCATTCCTGTGCATATAGAATTCTTGCACTATGTTTTATTTGTATGTTATTATATGTGTTGCATTGTGGGAGGAGCTCCGGTCAGTCTCTCTGTAGCTGCTGAGCATCTGATGACACCTTTGAATGTTGAGTCTCTATGAGCTGCTCCCTGTACGATGTATTGATGTGTGTGTGTGTGTGTGTGTGTGTGTGTGTGTGTGTACCTGTGTGTGTGTGTGTGTGTGTGTGTGTGTGTGTGTGTGTACCTGTGTGTGTGTGTGTGTGGTGTGTGTGTGTGTGTGTGTGTGTGTGTGTGTGTGTGTGTGTGTGGTGTGTGTGTGTGTGTGTGTGTGTGTGTGTGTGTGTGTTGTGTGTGTGTGTGTGTGTGTACCTGTGTGTGTGTGTACCTGTGTGTGTGTGTGTGTGTGTGTGTGTGTGTGTGTACCGTGTGTGTGTACCTGTGTGTGTGTACCTGTGTGTGTACCTGTGTGTGTGTGTGTGTGTGTGTGTGTACCTGTGTGTGTGTACCTGTGTGTGTGTGTACCTGTGTGTGTGTGTACCTGTGTGTGTGTGTGTGTGGTGTGTGTGTGTACCTGTGTGTGTGTGTACCTGTGTGTGTGTGTACCTGTGTGTGTGTGTGTGTACCTGTGTGTGTGTGTGTGTGTGTGTGTGTACCTGTGTGTGTGTGTACCTGTGTGTGTTGTACCTGTGTGTGTGTGTGTGTGTGTGTGTGTGTGTACCTGTGTGTGTGTACCTGTGTGTGTGTGTGTGTGTGTACCTGTGTGTGTGTGTGTGTGTGTGTGTGTACCTGTGTGTGTGTGTGTGTGTGTGTACCTGTGTGTGTGTGTGTGTGTGTACCTGTGTGTGTGTACCTGTGTGTGTGTGTACCTGTGTGTGTGTGTGTGTGTGTGTGTACCTGTGTGTGTGTACCTGTGTGTGTGTGTGTGTGTGTGTACCTGTGTGTGTGTACCTGTGTGTGTGTGTGTGTACCTGTGTGTGTGTGTACCTGTGTGTGTGTACCTGTGTGTGTGTGTACCTGTGTGTGTGTACCTGTGTGTGTGTGTGTGTGTGTGTACCTGTGTGTGTGTACCTGTGTGTGTGTGTGGTGTGTGTACCTGTGTGTGTGTGTACTGTGTGTGTGTACCTGTGTGGTGTGTGTGTGTGTGTACCTGTGTGTGTGTACCTGTGTGTGTGTGTGTGTGTGTGTACCTGTGTGTTGTGTGTGTGTACCTGTGTGTGTGTGTGTGTGTGTGTACCTGTGTGTGTACCTGTGTGTCTCAGTGGCGGGGATGAACCACCTGAGGGAGTACGGCATCGTGCACAGAGACATAAAGCCAGGGAACATCATGCGAGTGATCGGAGAGGGCGGGCGCTCCGTCTACAAACTGACCGACTTCGGAGCGGCTCGAGAGCTGGAGGACGACGAGCAGTTTGTGTCTCTGTACGGGACAGAGGAGTACCTGGTGAGGAACACTATACACCTGTTACACACCTGTTACACACCTGGTGAGGAACACTATACACCTGTTACACACCTGGTGAGGAACACTATACACCTGTTACACACCTGGTGAGGAACACTACACACCTGTTACACACCTGGGGAGGAACACTACACACCTGTTACACACCTGTTACATACCTGGTGAGGAACACTATACACCTGTTACACACCTGTTACACACCTGGTGAGGAACACTACACACCTGTTACACACCTGTTACACACCTGGTGAGGAACACTACACACCTGTTACACACCTGTTACACACCTGGTGAGGAACATATACACCTGTTACACACCTGTTACACACCTGGTGAGGAACACTACACACCTGTTACACACCTGTTACACACCTGGGGAGGAACACTATACACTGTACACCTGTACACACCTGGTGAGGAACACTATACACCTGTTACACACCTGTTACACACCTGGTGAGGAACACTACACACCTGTTACACACCTGTTACACACCTGGTGAGGAACACTACACACTGTTACACACCTGTTACACACCTGGTGAGGAACACTATACACCTGTTACACACTGTTACACACCTGGTGAGGAACACTACACACCTGTTACACACCTGTTACACACCTGGGGAGGAACACTATACACCTGTTACACACCTGTTACACACCTGGTGAGGAACACTATACACCTGTTACACACCTGTTACACACCTGGGAGGAACACTATACACCTGTTACACACCTGTTACACACCTGGTGAGGAACACTATACACCTGTTACACACCTGGTGTTGTCCCAGTAGTTGTTTACCCTCTCCTCAGGTGTTGTCCCAGTAGTTGTTTACCCTCTCCTCTGGTGTTGTCCCAGTAGTTGTTTACCCTCTCCTCTGGAGTTGTCCCAGTAGTTGTTTACCCTCTCTTCTGGTGTTGTCCCAGTAGTTGTTTACCCTCTCCTCTGGAGTTGTCCCAGTAGTTGTTTACCCTTCCTCTGGTGTTGTCCCAGTAGTTGTTTACCCTCTCCTCTGGTGTTGTCCCAGTAGTTGTTTACCCTCTCCTCTGGTGTTGTCCAGTAGTTGTTTACCTCTCCTCTGGTGTTGTCCCAGTAGTTGTTTACCCTCTCTTCTGGTGTTGTCCCAGTAGTTGTTTACCCTCTCCTCTGGTGTTGTCCCAGTATTGTTTACCCTCTCCTCTGGTGTTGTCCAGTAGTTGTTTACCCTCTCCTCTGGTGTTGTCCCAGTAGTTGTTTACCTCTCTTCTGGAGTTGTCCCAGTAGTTGTTTACCCTCTCCTCTGGTGTTGTCCCAGTAGTTGTTTACCCTCTCTTCTGGTGTTGTCCCAGTAGTTGTTTACCCTCTCCCCTGGAGTTTGTCCCAGTAGTTGTTTACCCTCTCCTCTGGTGTTGTCCCAGTAGTTGTTTACCCTCTCCTCTGGTGTTGTCCCAGTAGTTGTTTACCCTCTCCTCTGGTGTTGTCCCAGTAGTTGTTTACCCTCTCTTCTGGTGTTGTCCCAGTAGTTGTTTACCCTCTCTTCTGGTGTTGTCCCAGTAGTTGTTTACCCCTCCTCTGGTGTTGTCCCAGTAGTTGTTTACCCTCTCCTCTGGTGTTGTCCCAGTAGTTGTTTACCTCTCCTCTGGTGTTGTCCAGTAGTTGTTTACCCTCTCCTCTGGTGTTGTCCCAGTAGTGTTTACCCTCTCTTCTGGAGTTGTCCCAGTAGTTGTTTACCCTCTCCTCTGGTGTTGTCCCAGTAGTTGTTTACCCTCTCTTCTGGAGTTGTCCCAGTAGTTGTTTACCCTCTCCTCTGGTGTTGTCCCAGTAGTTGTTTACCCTCTCTTCTGGTGTTGTCCAGTAGTTGTTTACCCTTCCCTGGAGTTGTCCCAGTAGTTGTTTACCCTCTCCTCTGGTGTTGTCCCAGTAGTTGTTTACCCTCTCCTCTGGTGTTGTCCCAGTAGTTGTTTACCCTCTCCCTGGAGTTGTCCCAGTAGTTGTTTACCCTCTCCTCTGGTGTTGTCCCAGTAGTTGTTTACCCTCTCCTCTGGTGTTGTCCCAGTAGTTGTTTACCCTCTCTTCTGGAGTTGTCCCAGTAGTTGTTTACCCTCTCCTCAGGTGTTGTCCCAGTAGTTGTTTACCCTCTCCTCTGGTGTTGTCCCAGTAGTTGTTTACCCTCTCCTCTGGTGTTGTCCCAGTAGTTGTTTACCCTCTCTTCTGGAGTTGTCCCAGTAGTTGTTTACCTCTCCTCTGGTGTTGTCCCAGTAGTTGTTTACCCTCTCTTCTGGAGTTGTCCAGTAGTTGTTTACCCTCTCCTCTGGTGTTGTCCCAGTAGTTGTTTACCCTCTCTTCTGGAGTTGTCCCAGTAGTTGTTTACCCTCTCTTCTGGTGTTGTCCCAGTAGTTGTTTACCCTCTCTTCTGGTGTTGTCCCAGTAGTTGTTTACCCTCTCTTCTGGAGTTGTCCCAGTAGTTGTTTACCCTCTCTTCTGGTGTTGTCCCAGTAGTTGTTTACCCTCTCTTCTGGAGTTGTCCCAGTAGTTGTTTACCTCTCTTCTGGTGTTGTCCCAGTAGTTGTTTACCCTCTCCCTGGTGTTGTCCCAGTAGTTGTTACCCTCTCCTTGGTGTTGTCCCAGTAGTTGTTTACCCTCTCCTCTGGTGTTGTCCCAGTAGTTGTTTACCCTCTCTTCTGGTGTTGTCCCAGTAGTTGTTTACCCTCTCTTCTGGTGTTGTCCCAGTAGTTGTTTACCCTCTCCTCTGTGTCCCAGTAGTTGTTTACCCTCTCTTCTGGAGTTGTCCCAGTAGTTGTTTACCCTCTCTTCTGGTGTTGTCCCAGTAGTTGTTTACCCTCTCCTCTGGTGTTTGTCCCAGTAGTTGTTTACCCTCTCTTCTGGTGTTGTCCCAGTAGTTGTTTACCCTCTCCCTGGTGTTGTCCCAGTAGTTGTTTACCCTCTCCTCTGGTGTTGTCCCAGTAGTTGTTTACCCTCTCCCCTGGTGTTGTCCAGTAGTTGTTTACCCTCTCCTCTGGTGTTGTCCCAGTAGTTGTTTACCCTCTCTTCTGGTGTTGTCCAGTAGTTGTTTACCCTCTCCTCTGGTGTTGTCCAGTAGTTGTTTACCCTCTCCTCTGGTGTTGTCCCAGTAGTTGTTTACCCTCTCTTCTGGAGTTGTCCCAGTAGTTGTTTACCCTCTCTTCTGGTGTTGTCCCAGTAGTTGTTTACCCTCTCCCCTGGTGTTGTCCCAGTAGTTGTTTACCCTCTCCTCTGGTGTTGTCCAGTAGTTGTTTACCCTCTCCTCTGGTGTTGTCCCAGTAGTTGTTTACCCTCTCTCTGGTGTGTGTTCCAGTAGTTGTTTACCCTCTTCTTCTGTGGTGTTATTCCCGCAGCACCCGGACATGTACGAGCGAGCCGTTCTGAGGAAGGATCACCAGAAGAAGTACGGAGCGACGGTGGATCTGTGGAGCATCGGAGTCACTTTCTACCACGCAGCGAGCGGCAGCCTCCCTTCAGACGTTCGAGGGGCGCGGCGCAACAAGGAGGTCATGTGAGAGGAGGAGACATCACTAACATATATATATATACTTTATTCAACAAGGAGGTCATGTGAGAGGAGGAGACATCACTAACATATATTATATATATACTTTATTCAACAAGGAGGTCATGTGAGGAGGAGGAACATCACTAACATATATATATATATATACTTTATTCAACAAGGAGGTCATGTGAGAGGAGGAGACATCACTACATATATATATATATATACTTTATTCAACAAGGAGGTCATGTGAGAGGAGGAGACATCACTAACATATATATATATAATACATTTAATTTATATCGCACACTTTAAAAAACACGTCATCTCACAGTGCTATGAGGAGAAAATACAATCAAATAAAAAGGTATTTAGCATATTGAATAAAATATGATAAAAGGTTAAGAGCATCGAGGAAGAGGAGGAGGAAGAAGAGGAGGAAGAGAGGAGGGAAGCTGTTTTCTGACTGTATGTTTGTGTTCAGGTATAAAAATCATCACAGAGAAACCTTCAGGAACGATCTCCGGTCACCAGAAGAGTGAGAACGGGAAGATCGAGTGGAACACCGAGATGCCCGTCTCCTGCAGCCTCTCCAAGTCAGAGACACTCTCACATCTCATTGATCACTCATTCAAATGTGTTGAATATATGTTTAAATGTTCCTCTGCATCACGTTGTATACTTCAGAAAACACTTCTTCAGACTTTATTTAACCCCCTGAAGTTACTCTATATACGAACACATTTGGATATTAAATGTTGAATTGATTAAACTTATTATATTGTTTCCAGGGGGTCTTCAGAGCTTTTGACCCGGTGCTCGCAACATCCTGGAGCGGGATCAGGAGAAATGTTGGGGGTTCGATCAGTTCTTCGCCGAAACAAACGACATCCTTCATCGAACCATCGTCTACGTGTTCAGCCTTCAACAAGCAACGCTGCACCATATCATCTCACCAGTACAACACGTACGTTATATTATTAACCATATTACATCCACCTGTACAACCGTACTTATATTATAAACCATATCTACATCCACCTGTACAACACGTACGTTATATTATTAAACCATATCTACATCCACCTGTACAACACGTACGTTATATTATTCTACATATCTACATCCCCTGTACAACACGTACGTTATATTATTAACCATATCTACATCCACCTGTACAACACGTACGTTATATTATTAAACCATATCTACATCCACCTGTACAAACGTACGTTATATTATTAAACCATATCTACATCCACCTGTACAACACGTACGTTATATTATTAAACCATATCTACATCCACCTACATACGTTTATATTATTAAACCATATCTACATCCACCTGTACAACACGTACGTTATATTATTAAACCATATCTACATCCACTGTACAACACGTACGTTATATTATTAAACCATATCTACATCCACCTGTACAACACGTACGTTATATTATTAACCATATCTACATCCACCTGTACAACACGTACGTATATTATTAACCATATCTACATCCACCAGTACAACACGTACGTTATATTATTAAACCATATCTACATCCACCTGTACAACACGTACGTTATTATTAAACCATATCTACATCCACCTGTACAACACGTACGTTATATTATTAAACCATATCTACATCCACCTGTACAACGTACGTTATATTATTAAACCATATCTACATCCACCTGTACAACACGTACGTTATATTATTAAACCATATCTACATCCACCTGTACAACACGTACGTTATATTATTAAACCATATCTACATCCACCTGTACAACACGTACGTTATATTATTAAACCATATCTACATCCACCAGTACAACGCGTACGTTATATTATTAAACCATATCTACATCCACCTGTACAACACGTACGTTATATTATTAAACCATATCTACATCCACCTGTACAACACGTACGTTATATTATTAAACCATATCTACATCCACCTGTACAACACGTACGTTATATTATTAACCATATCTACATCCACCTACAACACGTACGTTTATTATTAAACCATATCTACATCCACCTGTACAACAACGTACGTTATTTATTAAACCATATCTACATCCACCTGTACAACACGTACGTTATATTATTAAACCATATCTACATCCACCTGTACAACACGTACGTTATATTATTAAACCATATCTACATCCACCTGTACAACACGTACGTTATATTATTAAACCATATCTACATCCACCTGTACAACACGTACGTTATATTATTAAACCATATCTACATCCACCTGTACAACACGTACGTTATATTATTAAACCATATCTACATCCACCTACAACACGTACGTTATATTATTAAACCATATCTACATCCACCTGTACAACACGTACGTTATATTATTAAACCATATCTACATCCACCTGTACAACACGTACGTTATATTATTAAACATATCTACATCCACCAAAACACACGTACGTTATATTATTAAACCATATCTACATCCACCTGTACAACACGTACGTTATATTATTAAACCATATCTACATCCACCGTACAACACGTACGTTATATTATTAAACCATATCTACATCCACCTGTACAACACGTACGTTATATTATTAAACCATATCTACATCCACCTGTACAACACTACGTTATATTATTAAACCATATCTACATCCACCGTACAACACGTACGTTATATATTAAACCATATCTACATCCACCTGTACAACACGTACGTTATATTATTAAACCATATCTACATCCACCTGTACAACACGTACGTTATTATTAAACCATATCTACATCCACCAGTACAACACGTACGTTATATTATTAAACCATATCTACATCCACCTGTACAACACGTACGTTATATTTAAACCATATCTACATCCACCTGTACAACACGTACGTTATATTATTAAACCATATCTACATCCACCTTACAACACGTACGTTATATTATTAAACCATATCTACATCCACCTGTACAACACGTACGTTTTTTTATTAATGTACAGTGTATTAAACCATATCTACATCCACCGGTACAACACGTACGTTATATTATTAACCATATCTACATCCACCTGTACAACACGTACGTTATTTATTAACCATATCTACATCCACCTGTACAACACGTACGTTATATTATTAAACCATATCTACATCCACCTGTACAAACGTACGTTATATATTAAACCATATCTACATCCACCTGTACAACATGTACGTTATATTATTAAACCATATCTACATCCACCAGTACAACACGTACGTTATATTATTAAACCATATCTACATCCACCTGTACAACACGTACGTTTATTATTAAACCATATCTACATCCACCAGTACAACACGTACGTTATATTATTAAAACCATATCTACATCCACCTGTACAACACGTACGTTATATTATTAAACCATATCTACATCCACCGTACAACACGTACGTTATATTTAAACCATATCTACATCCACCTGTACAACACGTACGTTATATTATTAAACCATATCTACATCCACCAGTACAACACGTACGTTATATTATTAAACCATATCTACATCCACCTGTACAACACGTACGTTATATTATTAAACCATATCTACATCCACCAGTACAACACGTACGTTATATTATTAAACCATATCTACATCCACCTGTACAACACGTACGTTATATTATTAAACCATATCTACATCCACCTGTACAACACGTACGTTATATTATTAAACCATATCTACATCCACCTGTACAACACGTACGTTATATTATTAAACCATATCTACATCCACCTGTACAACACGTACGTTATATTATTAAACCATATCTACATCCACCGTACAACACGTACGTTATATTATTAAACCATATCTACATCCACCTGTACAACACGTACGTTATATTATTAAACCATATCTACATCCACCTGTACAACATGTACGTTATATTATTAAACCATATCTACATCCACCGTACAACATGTACGTTATATTATTAAACCATATCTACATCCACCTGTACAACATGTACGTTATATTATTAAACCATATCTACATCCACCTGTACAACATGTACGTTATATTATTAAACCATATCTACATCCACCTGTACAACATGTACGTTATATTATTAAACCATATCTACATCCACCTGTACAACACGTACGTTATATTATTAAACCATATCTACATCCACCTGTACAACATGTACGTTATATTATTAAACCATATCTACATCCACCTGTACAACACGTACGTTATATTATTAAACCATATCTACATCCACCTGTACAACATGTACGTTATATTATTAAACCATATCTACATCCACCTGTACAACATGTACGTTATATTATTAAACCATATCTACATCCACCTGTACAACACGTACGTTATATTATAAACCATTATCCACCGTACACACGTACGTTATATTATAACCTATCTACATCCACCTGTACAACACGTTTTATTATTAAACCATATCTACATCCACCTGTACAACACGTACGTTATATTAACCATATCTACATCCACCTGTACAACACGTACGTTATATTATTATATTTATTACCACGTCTAACCTATACACCAGTACAACACATTTGTTAATATATACTATTATTATTATATATATTATTATATATATTTTCTTTAAAAAGTCAGAACTCTGAGATGTTCTCTAAGTGATGTTTGTTCCGAGCTGCTGTTCCCTGTGTGTCCTCAGGGCGGCGCTGTTCCAGGAGCTGTTGTCTCGGCGCTGCAGTATCGCGCTCCACCACCAGGAGCTGCATTACGAGGGCCGCCGCCTCGTGCTCGACCCGAACCGCCAGGCGCAGGTTTTCCCCAAAACATCACGAGAAAACCCGATCATGCTGCTGAGCCGCGAGGCCGTCGCCACCGTGGGCTCTCTTCGAGGACCGTACGTTATCTATTCATTTATTACAACTTTATTCATCTTCCAGGACCGTACGTTATCTATTCATTTATTACAACTTTATCATCTTCGAGGACCGTACGTTATTTATTCATTTATTACAACTTTACTCATCTTCGAGGACCGTACGTTATCTATTCATTTATTACAACTTTACTCATCTTCCAGGACCGTACGTTATTTATTCATTTATTACAACTTTACTCATCTTCGGGACCGTACGTTATCTCATTTATTACAACTTTACTCATCTTCGAGGACCGTACGTTATTTATTCATTTATTACAACTTTACTCATCTTCGAGGACCGTACGTTATCTATTCATTTATTACAACTTTACTCATCTTCCAGGACCGTACGTTATTTATTCATTTATTACAACTTTACTCATCTTCCAGGACCGTACGTTATCTATTCATTTATTACAACTTTACTCATCTTCGAGGACCGTACGTTATTTATTCATTTATTACAACTTTACTCATCTTCAGGACCGTACGTTATCTATTCATTTATTACAACTTTACTCATCTTCCAGGACCGTACGTTATTTATTCATTTATTACAACTTTACTCATCTTCCAGGACCGTACGTTATTTATTCATTTATACAACTTTATTCATCTTCCAGGACCGTACGTTATTTATTCATTTATTACAACTTTACTCATCTTCCAGGACCGTACGTTATTATTCATTTATTACAACTTTATTCATCTTCCAGGACCGTACGTTATTTATTCATTTATTACAACTTTACTCATCTTCCAGGACCGTACGTTATTTATTCATTTATTACAACTTTACTCATCTTCCAGGACCGTACGTTATTTATTCATTTATTACAACTTTACTCATCTTCCAGGACCGTACGTTATTTATTCATTTATTACAACTTTATTCATCTTCCAGGACCGTACGTTATTTATTCATTTATTACAACTTTACTCATCTTCCAGGACCGTACGTTTTTATTCATTTATTACAACTTTATTCATCTTCAGGACCGTACGTTATATTCATTTATTACAACTTTACTCATGTTTTATTCATCTTCAGGACCGTACGTAGAAAACTACTTTATTTAGAAACTGATGTTGGACAGACAAAGGTCATGAAGAACACACTTATAATGAATGTTGAATAAAGGAAACGATAATTAGCCTGGTTTTTTATCAATGTAAACATTGGACAGCTTTGTTTGTGTTTTACATTTTGGCTTTTACTTTGATTTCAGGAAGCAATGAAAGTTTAACAAAAAAAAAATGAATTTTGAGGAAAAAATCCGTTTTGAAAGAAAAAAGGTTTTCAAGAAAAGTCAGAATTTTGAAAATAAAGTCAGTGTTTTTAAAAAAAAAAAAAAAAATGTATATCAGAATTTGCGATTTAAAAAAAGAAATCGACATTTTTGAGATTTTCAGAAAAAAGTCAACATTCTGAGAATTTATTTTTGAAGTTTGAGATCTTGAGAAAACAATGACACATACATATCCTGGTTTGTGTTTGTTTTCAATTCAAACATCTGACAGCTTAATTCGTACTTGGATTCCAAGTATCAATAAAAGGTTTAAAAAAATACCTAAAAGTGAGTTATTCTGCTTTAAAGGGGACCTATCATGCTATATATTCAAATATAGCATGATAGGTCCCCTTTAATTAAAGAGCTGCCTCTAACCTGTTTCCGTGTTTCTTTCTCTGCAGCGAGTCCTCCGAAAGTTCAGCCTCGCTACGACCTGGACCTCGACGCCAGCTACGCTAAGGTATATCAAATAACTACAAACAAGACCAGTTATCCCTCTTCTAATACATCTCTACATTCTGATTTTTATGACTTTTTCTCTTCTGTAATCCCATTTGGTAAAAACTTTTTCCGAAAATCTCAAAATTCCGATTTGTTTCTCAAATCTCAAATTATGACTTTTTTTTCTCAAAATCTCAAATTATGACTTTTTTTCACAAAATATCAAATGACTTTTTTTCTCAAAATCTCAAATTATTACTTTTTTTCTCAAAATCTCAAATTATTACTTTTTCTCAAAATATCAAATTATTACTTTTTCTCAAAATATCAAATTATGACTTTTTTTCTCAAAATCTCAAATTATTACTTTTTTCTCAAAATATCAAATTATTACTTTTTTCTCAAAATCTCAAATTATTACTTTTTCTCAAAATATCAAATTATTACTTTTTCTCAAAATATCAAATTATGACTTTTTTTCTCAAAATCTCAAATTATTACTTTTTTTCTCAAAATATCAATTATTACTTTTTCTCAAAATATCAAATTATTACTTTTTCTCAAAATATCAAATTATGACTTTTTTTTCTCAAAATCTCAAATTATGACCTTTTTTTCTCAAATCTCAAATTATGACTTTTTTTCTTAAAATATCAAATTATGACTTTTTTTCTCAAAATATCAAATTATGACTTTTCCTCAAAATTATGACTTTCTTGCAAATCTACAAAACTCTGACTTTTTGTTCTAAATGTCTAAATTATCGTTTTTGCTGTGTTTATTGTATTTTTGTAACTCTGGCACAACAATTTCCTTCGGGATAAACAAAGTCTTATCTTAATTATCCTGATGTTGTTGTTGTTGTTGTTGTTGTTTCCAGACGTTTGCTGGAGACGTGGGTCACCTGTGGAAAACCTCCGAGTCTCTGCTGCTTTATCAGGAGCTCGTGAGGAAGGGAGTGCGAGGCCTGATTGAGTTCAAAACCAGCGCGGTAGTTAGTTGTTGATGTTGTTGTTGATGAAGACATGCTGAACATGGTGTTGTGTGCAGAGAGCTGATGAAGGAGGCTACAGTGAGATCCTCCACAAGAAGTCTGAAGTCTTCCATCTCTGCAGTTACTGCACCCAAATCCTGCAGAGGACGGAGCAGCTGTGAGACACGTTCATTAACCATTTCTTTATTTAGGGATTTATTTATAATAAGGTTGTTTATTAAATGTTTATTAATTTATTTAGCTGTTCTTTTAATATATTTCTGTTGATTTAGGTCTTTATTTGTTCTTTTTTTACCTTTCTATTTAAAGAAAATCAAACTAATGTGTTTCTGCTGCAGGTTTGAGGTTATGATGCAGGCCAACATGCTGTCCTCAGAGTACGACGAGATCTGTGACATGCACAAGAAAGTCCTCAGAGTGAGCTCACACACACACACACACACACACACACACACACACCACACCAACCACACAACCACACCACCCACACACACCACACCACACCACACCACCACCCACACCACACCACACACACACCACACCACCACACACCCACACACCACACCACACACCACACCACACACACCACACACACCACACACACCACACCACACCACACCACACCACACCACACACCACACAACACCACCCACCACCACACCACACCACACCACACCACCCCACCACACCACAACCCACCACCACACCCCACCACACCACACCACACCCACCCACACACCACACCACACACACCCACACACACCACACCACACACCACACCACACACCACACACCACACCACCACCACACCACACACACCACACACACCACACACACCACCACACACCACACACCCATCACCCACACCACATCACACACACACACACACACCCACACACACACACACAACACACACACACACACACACACCACACACCACCACACCCACACCACCCACACACCCACACATCACACCACACCACATCACACACACACCACCCACACACACACACACCACACACACACCCACAACACACACACACACACACCACACCACACCACACCACCCACCACACCACACACACACACACCACACACACCCCACACCACATCACACCACACACACACCACACACACACACACCACACACACACACACACACCACACACACACACCACACCACACACCACACACACACACACACACACACACCACACCCACACACACCACCACACTCACACACACACACACACACACACACCACACCACACCACCCACACCACTCACACACACACCACACACACACCCCACACCACACACACCACCACACACACCACACACACACACACCACACCACCCACACCACACACACACCACACCACACACACACACACACTGTGTACTCTGTGTGTATAACAGAGTTGTATCAATGTGTGTGTGCAGATCTCTGTTCTCTGGAGCCCATCGAGCGAACGTCTCAGGATTTGAAGTCTAAGTTCCTCCCCTCCGGGCTGCTGAGCGACAGCTGGATCCTGCAGGTTGGAACGCACCCGAGGACCGGAAGTGAGCTCACCTCTTTCACTCTCGTATTTATTTAGTTTTTATTTGCTCATGTATTCAGTTATGTCCTTGGTAATGGATTTATTAACTCATTACATCTTTTTATTAATTAGCCTTTTTTATTTTTTCATTTATTTATGTATTTTCTTATTTTGTAATTTGTTTATTTTCTTATTTGTTTTCTAATTTATTAGTTATTTATTTAGTTATTTATTGAGTGAACAGAGATTTTATTTAATTAGTTATTTATTTCTCTATCTTTTCGGTTATTGTATTATTTATTTAATGATATGTTTATATAAATGATGCATTATTTATTGATGTATTAATATAAAACATTGCTGTTGTTTTAATGTTATTCCCTTCAGTGTGGAGAAGATCAAAGTGCTGCTGGACGCCATCACAGCCATCTACCAGCAGTTCAAGAAGGACAAAGCTGAGAGACGTCAGTATTTACACTCACCTCATGATGAATATCATCTCTAATATGTCTTGAATTTATTCCCTTTTAAAATATGTATTTATCCTTTTTTTAATCTGCTGTCTCACTGTGTTCAGGGCTGCCGTACAACGAGGAGCAGATCCACAAATTTGACAAGTAAATATATATTCTCTTTATTTATTACAATAATATCAGTTCTGCCAATCGGTAAAACTAAATCATTCATTAATCAAGTTAAACTACCGTTTCTATGGCGGGTTTTGACTATTTGAGAGTTTTTGATAATTTTTGTGGGTTTTTTGATTATTTTTTGATAATTTGTTGTTTGTTTTATCATTTTTGTGTGTTTTTTCATTTTTGTGGGTTTTTGATCATTTTTGTGGTTTTTTTCATTTTGTGGGTTTTTGATCCTTTTTTGGGGTTTTTGATATATTTGTGGGTTTTGATAATTTTTGATAATTTTAGTTTTTTTTAAATCATTTTTTGGGTTTTTGATCATTTTGTGGGTTTTTGATCATATTTGTGGGTTTTTGATCATTTTTGATCATATTTGTGGGTTTTTTGATCATTTTTGTGGGTTTTTGATCATTTTTGTGTGTTTTTTTCATTTTTGTGGGTTTTTGATCATTTTTGGGGGTTTTTGATCATTTTTGTGGGTTTTTGATCATATTTGTGGGTTTTTGATCATTTTTGTGGTTTTTGATCATTTTTGTGGGTTTTTGATCATTTTTGATCATATTTGTGGGTTTTGTGATCATTTTTGTGGGTTTTTTGATCATTTTTGTTTTTTTTTAAATCATTTTTTGGATTTTTGATCATTTTTGATCATATTTGTGGGTTTTTGATAATTTTTGGGGTTTTTGATCATATTTGTGGGTTTTGATAATTTTGTGGGTTTTTGATAATTTTGTGTTTTTTTTCATTTTTGGGTGGGTTTTTAAAAAAAATGTGAGTTTTTGATCATTTTTGTGGTTTTTGATCATTTTTTGATGGTAAAATAATCAGTATAATGTGATCTTTATATATATATAATGATTGTGTCTTTCAGGCAGAAGTTGGTGCTGCATGCGTCTAAAGCGCGCTCCCTCTTCACGGAGGAATGCGCCATGAAGTACCGCCTCTTCATCTCCAAGAGCGAGGAGTGGATGAGGTACGGACAGGAAGTGACATCACACGTTGCCATGACACCCTGCTCTGTTGCTAAGCGACTGTGTGTGTGTGTGTGTGTGTGTGTAGGAAGGTGCATCACGTGAGGAAGCAGCTGCTGGAGTCTCCTCTCAGCTGATGAACATCGAGAAGGAGATCACTCTGTTGATGGAGCGGGGCGCTCAACGGTAACAACAACAACAACAACAACAACATATTGATTTATTACATTTAATTAATTTTTTATTTGTATTACATTTGTTTATTTATTTTTTATTCATGTAGTTATTTTGATTGATTATTTATTTATTAGTAAGTTAGTTATTAATTACATAGTTTATTTATTGAGTGAGTTCTTAATTCACATGAGTATTTATGTATTAATTAATGCTCGTGTGTGTGTGTGTGTGTGGTGTGTGTGTGTGTGTGTGGGTGTGTGTGTGTGTGTGTGTGTGTGTGTGTGTGTGTTGTGTGTGTGTGTGTGTGTGTGTGTGTGTGTGTTGTGTGTGTGTGTGTGGTGTGTGTGTGTGTGGTGTGTGGTGTGTGTGTGTGTGTGTGTGTGTGTGTGTGTGTGTGTGGTGTGTGTGGTGTGTGTGTGTGTGTGTGTGTGTGTGTGTGTTTAAAGCTGCAGGAGCACGTCCCTCAGAAGCTCCTCCCCCTCCTCTCCTCAGGGATGAAGCCTCAAGCTTTCCTCAGCCAGAACACGCTGGTGGAGATGACTCTGGGGTACCTTCATCATCATCATCTTCATCTTCATCATCACATGTCTTAGGAACATGCAGAACATTCTAATAACATGTGTGTTGCTCCTCAGGATGAAGAAGCTGAAGGAGGAGATGGAGGGCGTCGTGAAGGAGCTCAACGAGAACAACCACTTCCTGGAGAGGTACGTCCCAGATGATGCTTATTTTTATTTAATGAATTTTGTGTTTCCAGGTTCAGGTTCGGGTTTATCCAACGATCAGATTTTGGTTCCTGAAATGTGTTAAAATATGCGCATATTTAATGAGATTATGGCTCATTTGCATATTTAATGAGATTATGGCTCATTTGCATATTTAATGAGATTATGGCTCATTTGCATATTTAAACATGCTATTTCAGAAAACTTGTAATACAAAAAACAATTGTCTTAATGTAAGTAATTAACTGGAGAAATGTCTAGCTGATATCTTTAAGTTAAAAAAATGACCCTATTCACCTGGGGTGTCTGAATGTTTCTGTTTCCAGGTTCGGGACTCTGACGCTGGACGGGGGTCTGAGAGGATGAACGGGGGTCTGAGAGGATGAACGGGGGTCTGAGAGGATGAACGGGGGTCTGAGAGGATGAACGGGGGCCTGAGAGGATGAACAGGGGTCTGAGAGGATGAACGGGGGTCTGAGAGGATGGACGGGGGCCTGAGAGGATGAACGGGGGTCTGAGAGGATGAACAGGGGTCTGAGAGGATGAACATGTCTCCGAGTGTTTCTCCAGACGTTTCTGCAGTGTGTAAATATCCTGAAGAGTTTCCTGTAAATAATAATAACCGTCAGAAACAGCTTTTCTACTTCCTGTTACTGCTGCTTCAAAACACGCTTCAAACGCTGTAAGAAAATCCCTTAAAATCCCTTAAGTATTTCTTAATTTACCCTTAAAACACACACTATGGTGAACGTTTAATTAGGACATTAATAAGAAACTGTAAGGTGTTATTAAGTGTAAGGGATTTTCAAAATGATTTATGATATTTAAGGGAACATTTAAGTATTCCCTTAAATATACAATATAATACTTCATTAAAAAAATATATTAAATGCATTTTTTTTCTGCCAAATATATGGATCTATTAAAATGAGATTTCAGGGTAAATTGAGGATTATTTAAGTTTTTTTTAAGGGATTATTGTATCCGTGGGTTGAAATAAATTAAGATATTTTTAAGGTTTTTTCTGCATTCTTTAATTGGTTAAAAAGTACAAAAGTAAGGGTAACTTTTGAGGCTATTTTAAGGAGTTTTTAACCCTTAAAAAGGCCTTAACTGTGCAGAAAGACTATTAAAAATACCTTAATATAAAACCCTTAATTATGTCTTTAATTACTCTAATGTGTAACCTGATGGCCTTTTAAAGAGAAATATAAGTGGGTTTAGTTTAAAGATACTGATTACATTTGCCGATCAATAATGAACGAGTTGAGTCAGTTATTAGTTCATCGTATATGGATGAGTCTCCGGTCAGTACCCACCTCTTCCTTTCAGAGACATGTTTATTATTTGTGTTGTCAATTATCAGCGATGGAACAACTTGTAAATAAAGATATATCTTATCAAAGCTCTGTTGTGATTGGTCAGCTGCTTGGAGATGTCCCGCCCCTTAGCCTGTAATGTGTTGGAGCGCTAGCCAATAGGAGCGCGAGAAGAAGTTACAATTATTAACACAGAAAAACCCTTAAAATGTATAAAGTTTGATTTATAAATTAATAGATTTGATTCTTTAAAAAATAAGACGTGTATTAAATAAAATTAAGTTTAAATTGACGACTTTAATTAAATCACAATACAGAAATAAGAATGTATTCTGTCTGTAACCCGTGTGTGGTTTAATCATATCTGTGTCACTGCATCCTCTTCTTCAAAGTCATCCTCTTCTTCAAAGTCATCCTCTTCTTCAAAGTCACTGTCAGACTCACATGCTGAAGCCTCTTCCTCTTCCTCATCATCATCACATGGTTCTCTCTCTTCCAGAAGAAGCAGGCCCTCTGAGCAGAGAATCTTTTGGCCATCTTGATCAGCTGTGAGAAGAACCCAAACTGGAGAAGCTTATTTATTGTTTATTTCCAAATGTGCAGCCGGGATAGAATGTGAACAAAATAAAGATCGGTTCCCGCAAGACGTCAACGTGAGAGAGACGAGTCCGTGCTGTAGTTTATCAACAACGTTGGTACCTGCTGAATGGCAGGAACACAAGTCTCACACACACACGCACACACGCACACACATACACACACGCACACACACATACATACACACACACACACACAGAAGGCCCAGACACGTGCACAGGACCTGAACACCCTGTATGTAATGTAAATGTGAAGGGGGGGGGGGAATGAGCCAAGGCCATGGAGTGTGAGTTTGAAAAAATAATTGTTCATATAAATTTTCTTTAGCTAAATAATGAAAAGGGGTCCCACAGCCCCGAACACCATACAAGGGTTAAGAGGGTTTAGATAGTTACATGAGTCAATACTAAAAGATCAAACCAATTTAAAATAATGATTAGATGATACTAAGTTGTAATAGATTACTGAGTTGTAATAGATGACTAAATTGTAATAGATTACTAAATTGTAATAGTGCTGTTAATATTTTTACACTCATTTTAATATTTTTGTATATTTATCTCTTTTAAAATGATTAACATTCTCTTATTTTCACATTTTATTTAATTCCTACTAAATGTAAATTATTCACTAAAACCCCAAAGAGGATTTTGTATAAAAAAACTCATTTATATTTGTCTATAATAATAAATGAATAATGATATTTCATTTAATACGGACTAAATGCCTTATATCCCATTACAACTCTCTCCACCAATCAGCACGGTTGCCGTGGAGACCGAGCCGTCACGCTGTTGCCATGGCGATGTGCTGCGTCAGCCACAGAGAGGCAGAGCGTCATGGAAGGAGACATAACGATCATCATTAAAACACGTTTAATTAAATATGAAATGGATTAAATGATAATAACCATACAGCTCAGAGAGTCACACGAGAGGAGAGGAAGGAGAGGATTATTAAATATAATATCATTTAATAAAATATTATATTTCATATCTTCAAATGTTGTGAGGCTAAACTAAGAAAATAAATTCAATTGTAACTAAAAATAATACTTATATTCAGTCAAATGTAACTTTATTATATTTTCATACATTTCAACTATATTATATTTAATAAAATAAAATAATATTATATTTAATAAAATCTAACGTTTGATTCAATTGAATAAAATATGTTATTAAAAACATTTTTAAATCTGATAACATTTAATTAAATTGAAAGTAATGTACTGTATTCTATATTTTTCAATAAAACGTGTTTTGTACGATAACATTATTATTTTTTATATTTTATAAAATGAAGCTATATTTCAATAAAATTAAACTTGTCATATTTTAAAAAACTGGTTTTAATGACATGTTTAAATAAATTGAACAATTTCCCTTTTAATAAAATACAAAGGCTGTTTTAGAGAAACATATAATTACGATTAGCTTTCTAGAGAAAGCTCATTCTGGATTTAATGGACTTGTTGGCCTCCGTATGATTTCAAATGCTCTTTTTTATTTGCATGTGAAATATGTACTATTTTTAAAAATCGTGTCTTCTTTATTGACCACCTTATATAACATGGGGGGGGGGGGGGGCTCCTCCAGCCCCGGACCCACTATCTCCGCCCCTGTCTTTAGAAAACATCTCCTCCTCTTCCTCCTCTTCTTCATCCTCCTCCTCCAGTTCTCCTGCCCGCTCGGTTTGACGGAAAACCCCCCGAAATGAAGCCTCTCTTCCCGCCTGGCAGAGCCCCGGTGAGTGCTCCTTATTCTCTCTCGTTCACCTTCAGGGAAATTAAATCCTCCGGAGGCTGGAGAAAAAAACAGATCAGCGACGCGTCCGGAGCTCAGCGGCCGATTTTCAGCGCCTAAACCCGGACTCATCAGCTGTAGACCCGGTGTTACAGGTGATGGGTCCGTTCGTTTTATTTACTGAGTTTTCATGTTGTTTCTCCTCCTGCTTCACCGCGGGGGGGACAGGCAGACATGTTGAAGGCCACACATTTCATTCTTTATTTATTAGGATTTGTTTTGTATTTTCTCTAATGTGAAAGACATTTAAAAAGGACCTTTTTTTATATTCATCAACCAGATGTTATTATTACATATATTTATTTTAGGGAGAATTCTCATTTTGCTCGCTGGTTAAATTAATATGAATTATTCTGTTGTTTTTTTAAGCATCAAATAATATAATATATAACATTAAATGAATAATAAACCAACATTTCTCCAGTAAGATGTTTAAATATCAGCATATTACATTTTACAGCTTTATTTTAATTAAAATAACACAACAGAAATATTTAAGAAACAGCAGGTGTTCAGTGTTTTTCCATTCTGAGATTTCAGATTTAAAGGAGCCTTAATTCATATTTATCATTTATTATAATATTATTGTTAAAGGGATTTAAATGTAATATATTAACTGTGATGTTTAAATGTGAGACAATGGGTCCTATATCTTAAAAACAATCAGAGTTTATATTATTTAATCTGTTTTTATAATATTTTGTATTTATTTGTAGCTGTTTTTTAGACTTGGACTTTCTTTACGGTTCGTTGCAGCTCCAGATCCTTTATGTCATATTTTGTGCAAAATAAGCACATTTTTTAATAGTTTTATATTTTCTCACAAGTGAGGATTTACTACTTTTTCCTTTTAAATACATTTATTTTAATCCTTTTGAGTATTTATTCTACATTTCTCCTGCATTGAGTACTTTAAGTTAATCATACTTTTGCTTGAATATAATGTTTAATGCAGGATTGTCACTGTAACAGGTTGTTTTCACAGTACTTATATACAGTCAAGTATCTGAATACCTCTTCAAACACTGTATAGATATATGTTTATATGTAGCACTGGTTTCTCTCGTCTCTCTGAGGTTGCTGGAAAACAAGAAACTCAAACTCAGCATTTTCCTCCCGTCCTTAATGTTTGTCCTCTGAGGACGGAGGGTCTCTGAGGACGGAGGGTCTCTGAGGACGAGGAGCTGGATCCCCGCTCAGATTCATTCAATTACCTGCAGCTCAGAATCACCTGAGGAAGACTGCATCACTCCAGTGACTCCAGTTTCTAGAGACCCTCCTTCCCCTCTCCTTAAGAGGAGATTTCTGGAGTGGAACTAGGTCTTCATTTGAGGATTGAAGTCTCCCTGAGGCTGTTTCTCTCAGCCACGTTAGACTTCTCCATTAGAAACCATCAGTAGATCTTCATTAGTTTCACTTGAAAATGAGACCTTGTGTCTCAATGAGATTTTACACCTGTATAAATAAAGACAAAAAAACAACAACGAACCACTCAACCAACAACTAACCAAGTACAAACATAGCAATTATCTGTCATATTACCTTTAACACCCTTATTACCTTGCAACCAAACTAGCAACCACCGAATAACCAAACAACCAACCTATCAATAAACAGACCAACGATCTAGCTTTCCTACCAACCAACAAATGTAACCACCTTCCTACCAACCAACGACAAAACTACCAACCAACCTTCTTAGCTACCAACCAACCTACCAATCAACTGATAAATCAACTACATACCAACCAACCAACCTTCCTATCTACCAACCAACGACTAAACTACCAAACAACCCTCTTAGCTACTGACCAACCTACCAATCAACTGATAAACCAACTACATAGCAATCAACCAAAATAACATCTACTAACCAACCTTCAAACCAACATTCCTATCCATTAACCAATCTTCATACTGTATTTACTAACAACCAACCAATCAACCTTTCTATCTACTTACCAACCTACCAATAAACCGACTAACTAACTAGCTATAACGTTCCTATCTACTAACCTAACTACCAAAAAACATCCACCAACCAATTTTGAATCAACTAACCAACATTCCTATCTATCAACCAATCTTCATACTGTATTTACCAACCAACCAACCTTCTATCTACTTACCAACTACCAGTTAAATGACTAACCAATTACCAAACAACCAACCTTCCTATCTACCAACCAACGACTAAACTACCAAACAACCCTCTGAGCTACTGACCAACCTACCAATCAACTGATAAACCAACTACATAGCAATCAACCAAAATAACATCTACCATCCAACCTTCAACCAACATTCCTATCCATCAACCAATCTTCACCCTGTATTTACTAACCAACCAACCAATCAACCGACTAATCAACTACCTATAACTTTCCTACCTACTAACCTAACTACCAAACAAATCTACCAATGAGCCGGCTAACAAACTAACTTACCTCTTAAACCATCACTGCCAACCTTATTATCTTCCCAACTAACATCTACTAACCAACCTTCGAAACCAACATTCCTATCCATCAACCAATCTTCATACTGTATTTACTAACCAACCTACCAACTCACCTTCCTATCTACTTACCAACTCACCTTCCTATCTACTAACCAACCCACCTTCCTATCTACTAACCAACCCACCTTCCTATCTACTAACCAACCCACCTTCCTATCTACTTACCAACCCACCTTCCTATCTACTTACCAACTCACCTTCCTATCTACTAACCAACCCACCTTCCTATCTACTAACCAACCTACCAACTCACCTTCCTATCTACTAACCAACCCACCTTCCTATCTACTAACCAACCCACCTTCCTATCTACTAACCAACCAACCAACTCACCTTCCTATCTACTTACCAACTCACCTTCCTATCTACTAACCAACCCACCTTCCTATCTACTTACCAACTCACCTTCCTATCTACTAACCAACCCACCTTCCTATCTACTAACCAACCTACCAACCCACCTTCCTATCTACTAACCAACCTACCAACCCACCTTCCTATCTACTAACCAACCTACCTTCCTATCTACTAACCAACCCACCTTCCTATCTACTAACCAACCCACCTTCCTATCTACTAACCAACCCACCTTCCTATCTACTAACCAACCTACCAACCCACCTTCCTATCTACTAACCAACCCACCTTCCTATCTACTAACCAACCCACCTTCCTATCTACTAACCAACCCACCTTCCTATCTACTAACCAACCTACCAACCCACCTTCCTATCTACTAACCAATCAACCTTCCTATCTACTAACCAACCTACCAACCCACCTTCCTATCTACTAACCAACCTACCTTCCTATCTACTAACCAACCTACCAACCCACCTTCCTATCTACTAACCAACCTACCAACCCACCTTCCTATCTACTAACCAACCCACCTTCCTATCTACTAACCAACCCACCTTCCTATCTACTAACCAACCCACCTTCCTATCTACTAACCAACCTACCAACCCACCTTCCTATCTACTAACCAATCAACTTCCTATCTACTAACCAACCTACCAACCCACCTTCCTATCTACTAACCAACCTACCTTCCTATCTACTAACCAACCTACCAACCCACCTTCCTATCTACTTACCAACCTACCAATCAACCGACTAACTAGCTATAACGTTCCTATCTACTAACCTAACTACAAATCGACCAACAAAGAAACATTTACCAACCAACCCACCAATGAACCGGCTAACAAACCACTACCTACCAACGTTCCTCTCTACAAACTAACACACCTCTTAACCCATCCCTCCCAACCTGATTATCTTCCCAACGACCTGCCTGACCCTCTTTCTGTTTGTAGTTACTAACGGCCAATGGGATCCAGTCTTTGAGAGCTCTGTGAAGATCATGATCGTCCTGATGCTGAATCTGTTTCCTAAGATATTGAAGTGACTGTTATTTTGTATATATTTATATGTCTTAATGTGTGCATATGTATAAATGTGTCTGTTGATTGTGTATATATAGGATATACATATTTGTATACATACTTTTATATCTATTTATTGATATCTTTGTATTCCTCAGGATTGTGGGAGACGGTATTTGGATCTCTCTGTACCCCAGCTCCTCTCGGTGTAGCGATGGTGTTCTCCTCTTCAAACAGAGTCAGCCCCTCCTGTCCTCTCCATATCTCACCTATCAGATGTCCCTTAACTTCTCTGAGAGGGAGAACGCCACAACGTTACCCACAACCCCCCTCTGCAGCCTGGAGGGGAACGCCACCGCCGCCGATGAGCTGACGCCGGGCGAGGTGGCCGTCCTGAGCCTGGTGTTCGGGCTCCTCTGGCTGGTCTCCATCCTGGGGAACGCCCTCGTGTGTCTGGTCATCCATCGCAGCCGCCGGACTCAATCCACCACCAACTACTTCGTGGTGTCCATGGCGTGCGCCGACCTGCTGATGAGCCTCGGCTGGGCGCCTTTCATCCTCTTACAGGTCAGTTCATCTGTGTGTGTGTGTGTGTGTGTGTGTGTGTTTTGTGATACTGAGCTAATTTAATACATTTTAATTGAATTGCAGGTGGCGTCGGGTCGATGGCCGCTGAGCGCCGCTGCGTGTAAGGCGGTTCGATACCTGCAGCACCTGTGCCCCGGCGTCCAGGTGTACGTCCTGCTGAGCATCTCCGTGGACCGGTTCTACACCATCCTGTACCCGCTGAGCTTCAAGGTGTCGCGGGAGAAAGCCAAGAAGATGATCGCGGCGTCCGGCTGTTCGACGCCGCCTTCGTGTCGCCTTGCTTCTTATTCTACGGATCCACCGACAGCCAACACTGTGACTTCTTCTTCCTCCCGGACAGCTGGGGCGGATTGTCCTACGCCTCCATTCACCTTCTGTTCGGCTTCCTTGTTCCCGCGGTGCTCATCGTGTCTTTCTACCAACGAGTCGTACGCTACATCTGGAGAATCAGCGCCGACGGACACGCGGTTCGACGCACGATGAACATTGTGCCGCGGACTAAAGTGAAGACCATCAAGATGTTCCTGATGCTGAACTCGGTGTTCTTCCTCACCTGGACGCCTTTCTACATCGCCCAGCTGTGGCACCCGAGGGAATCGAACGGTCGTCAGGGTTTGCTCTTCTTCACCGCCATCGCCTGGATCTCCTTCAGCTCCACGGCCTCCAAACCCACGCTGTACTCCGTCTACAACGCCAACTTCAGGAGGGGCATGAGGGAGACCTTCTGCATGTCCTCCATGAAGTGCTACCGCAGTAACGCCTACACCATCACCGCCAGCTCTCGAGTCGCCAAAAAGAACTACATCGGGGTCGTGGAGATCCCCGTCCAGAACAAGACGGGCGCCAAGGACTCGGTTTACGATGCGTTTGGTCGGGAGGCGAAGGGGAAGAAAGTCGCCTGGAGCTCAAACGCTAACCCCCCGAACACTTTTGTCTAAAAACAAAGATATTTATTTTTTAAAGGTCCCCCTGTTATACTGTGCTGATTCTCTGTCTGTTGCTTTAGATGAAGACAAGGAGCCCCTCCCCACGCCCCTCTGAGAGACATTTGGTTACAAAGAACTCAATGGAGCTAGAGGAGGAGATTCAGGTGATAAGGGGGGGGGGGGGGGGGGGGTTACCTTGGTTGCTGATTGGCTAATGGTTACACAAGACAAAACATCGTGATGACATCATCAAGTGGCCAAAATCTGATCAGCTCATTTTCAGACAGGTTTTTATAGAAATGGATCAAAAAGAGAGAGAATCTTTGTTCCTGAAACTTTCAGAGTCTCTTTCCACAGAGGGGACACATGTTGATGAAGAAGAGACATGAAGAAGAGGGGACACATGTTGATGTAGAAGAGACATGAAGAAGAGGGACATGTTGATGAAGAAGAGACATGAAGAAGAGGGGACACATGTTGATGAAGAAGAGACATGAAGAAGAGGGGACACATGGTGATGAAGAAGAGACATGAAGAAGAGGGGACACATGTTGATGAAGAAGAGACATGAAGAAGAGGGGACACATGTTGATGAAGAAGAGACATGAAGAAGAGGGGACACATGTTGATGAAGAAGAGACATGAAGAAGAGGGGACACATGTTGATGTAGAAGAGACATGAAGAAGAGGGGACACATGTTGATGAAGAAGAGACATGAAGAAGAGGGGACACATGTTGATGTAGAAGAGACATGAAGAAGAGGGGACACATGTTGATGTAGAAGAGACATGAGAAGAGGGGACACATGCTGATGTAGAAGAGACATGAAGAAGAGGGGACACATGTTGATGAAGAAGAGACATGAAGAAGAGGGGACACATGTTGATGAAGAAGAGACATGAAGAAGAGGGGACACATGTTGATGAAGAAGAGACATGAAGAAGAGGGGACACATGTTGATGTAGAAGAGACATGAAGAAGAGGGGACACATGTTGATGAAGAAGAGACATGAAGAAGAGGGGACACATGTTGATGAAGAAGAGACATGAAGAAGAGGGGACACATGTTGATGAAGAAGAGACATGAAGAAGAGGGGACACATGTTGATGTAGAAGAGACATGAAGAAGAGGGGACACATGTTGATGTAGAAGAGACATGAAGAAGAGGGGGCACATGTTGATGTAGAAGAGACATGAAGAAGAGGGGACACATGTTGATGTAGAAGAGACATGAAGAAGAGGGGACACATGTTGATGAAGAAGAGACATGAAGAAGAGGGGAGACATGTTGATGAAGAAGAGACATGAAGAAGAGGGGACACATGTTGATGTAGAAGAGACATGAAGAAGAGGGGACACATGTGATGTAGAAGAGACATGAGAAGAGGGGACACATGTTGATGTAGAAGGACATGAAGAAGAGGGGACACATGTTGATGAAGAAGAGACATGAGAAGAGGGGACACATGTTGATGTAGAAGAGACATGAAGAAGAGGGGACACATGTTGATGTAGAAGAGACATGAAGAAGAGGGGGCACATGTTGATGAAGAAGAGACATGAAGAAGAGGGGACACATGTTGATGAAGAAGAGACATGAAGAAGAGGGGACACATGTTGATGAAGAAGAGACATGAAGAAGAGGATTTTGCAGAATAGGTGACCTTTAACCCTCCTATGTTCCACTTCCTTTCCTAAACAATAGGTGTGACGCAGTTGACCAAACCTTAAATTCAATGAAAGTGTATCAGTTCAGATGTTCAGATGATTTCATGAGGCCTTGAGGCAATCGAATGTAAAACAACATCAGTGTTGGCGGGTAAAGCTAGCTCAGTGCTAACGTGCTAACCCTGCGTTCACCTACGACAGATGTTACAGACACAGTTGTAGTTTGTAGAAAGGGCCGTTGTTGGGGCGAACAGCTCGTTCTGATACTTCACATTCCAACCTGTATTTATTTCTGTATTTTGACGGGTTGTTTTTGACAGATTTGTGTTCTCTCAGTGTTGTATCTGATTTCCTGCCGTAATGTTTGTGGTAGAAGCTAACGTTATTGGTGGCTACGCTACTAGCGTATGTTGACATTATCTGCTAAGCTACATTAGGGGCGCTAACAAAACTCCATACGGTTTGTTCATCTGTGAAACACTGTTGTCCAATAAAGACGAATGGAGACGAGCGTTTGTTTTAAATCTCTCCATGAAAATATACTCTCTACTGCACTACAGTTCAGAGGTACATGGTGTACTTCTACTCCAGTTCAGAGGTACATGGTGTACTTCTACTACAGTTCAGAGGTACATGGTGACTTCTACTACAGTTCAGAGGTACATGGTGTACTTCTACTGCACTACAGTCAGAGGTAACATGGTGTACTTCTACTACAGTTCAGAGGTACATGGTGTACTTCTACTACACTACAGTTCAGAGGTACATGGTGTACTTCTACTCCACTACAGTTCAGAGGTACATGGTGTACTTCTACTCCACTACAGTTCAGAGGTAACATGGTGTACTTCTACTACAGTTCGAGGGTACATGGTTGTACTTCTACTCCACTACAGTTCAGAGGTACATGGTGTACTTCTACTACAGTTCAGAGGACTGGTGTACTTCTACTACAGTTCAGAGGTACATGGTGTACTTCTACTACAGTTCAGAGGTACATGTGTACTTCTACTACACTACAGTTCAGAGGTACATGTTGTACTTCTACTCCAGTTCAGAGGTAACATGTGTACTTACTACTCCAGTTCAGAGGTACATGGTGTACTCTACTAACTACAGTTCAGAGGTACATGGTGTACTTCTACTACAGTTCAGAGGTACATGGTGTACTTCTACTACAGTTCAGAGGTACATGGTGTACTTCTACTACAGTTCAGAGGTACATGGTGTACTTCTACTACAGTTCAGAGGTACATGGTGTACTTCTACTGCAGTTCAGAGGTACATGGTGTACTTCTACTACAGTTCAGAGGTACATGGTTGTACTTCTACTCCTCTACAGTTCAGAGGTACATGGTGTACTTCTACCCACTACAGTTCAGAGGTACATGGTGTACTTCTACTCCAGTTCAGAGGACATGGTGTACTTCTACTACAGTTCAGAGGTACATGGTGTACTTCTACTCCAGTTCAGAGGTACATGGTGTACTTCTACTCCTCTCAGTTCAGAGGTACATGGTGTACTTCTACTCCTCTACAGTTCAGAGGTACATGGTGTACTTCTACTCCAGTTCAGAGGTACATGGTGTACTTTCTACTACAGTTCAGAGGTACATGGTGTACTTCTACTGCACTACAGTTCAGAGGTACATGGTGTACTTCTACTCCTCTACAGTTCGAGGTACATGGTGTACTTCTACTACAGTTCAGAGGTACATGGTGACTTCTACTCTCACTACAGTTCAGAGGTACATGGTGTACTTCTATCTACAGTTCAGAGGTACATGGTGTACTTCTATTCCTCTACAGTTCAGAGGTACATGGTGTACTTCTACTACAGTTCAGAGGTACATGGTGTACTTCTACTCCTCTACAGTTCAGAGGTACATGTGTACTTCTATCTAGTTCAGAGGTACATGGTGTACTTCTACTCCCTTACAGTTCAGAGGTACATGGTGTACTTCTACTGCACTACAGTTCAGAGTACATGGTGTACTTCTACTCCACTACAGTTCAGAGATACATGTGTACTTCTACTGCCACTACAGTTCAGAGGTACATGGTGTACTTCTACTGGCACTACAGTTCAGAGGTACATGGTGTACTTCTACTACAGTTCAGAGGTACATGGTGTACTTCTACTGCACTACAGTTCAGAGGTACATGGTGTACTTCTACTACAGTTCAGAGGTACATGGTGTACTTCTACCCACTACAGTTCAGAGGTACATGGTGTACTTCTACTACAGTTTAGAGGTACATGGTGTACTTCTACTCCTCTACAGTTCAGAGGTACATGGTGTACTTCTACTGCACTACAGTTCAGAGGTACATGGTGTACTTCTACTCCACTACAGTTCAGAGATACATGGTTACTTCTACTGCACTACAGTTCAGAGGTACATGGTGTACTTCTACTCCTCTACAGTTCAGAGGTACATGGTGTACTTCTACTCCACTACAGTTCAGAGTACATGGTGTACTTCTACTCCTCTACAGTTCAGAGGTACACGGTGTCCTTCTACTCCTCTACAGTTCAGAGGTACATGGTGTACTTCTACTCCTACAGTTCAGAGTACATGGTGTACTTCTACTGCACTACAGTTCAGGTACATGGTGTACTTCTACTCCACTACAGTTCAGAGGTACATGGTGTACTTCTACTCCTCTACAGTTCAGAGGTACACTGTGTACTTCTACTCCACTACAGTTCAGGATACATGGTGTACTTCTACTCCTCTACAGTTCAGAGGTACATGGTGTACTTTCTACTACACTACAGTTCAGAGGTACACGGTGTACTTCTACTCCACTACAGTTCAGAGTACATGGTGTACTTCTACTGCACTACAGTTCAGAGGTACATGGTGTACTTCTACTCCAGTTCAGAGGTACATGGTGTACTTCTACTACAGTTCAGAGGTACATGGTGTACTTCTACTGCACTACAGTTCAGAGGTACATGGTGTACTTCTACTCTCTACAGTTCAGAGGTACATGGTGTACTTCTACTACAGTTCAGAGGTACATGGTGTACTTTACTCCACTACAGTTCAGAGGTACATGGTGTACTTCTACTCTACAGTTCAGAGTACATGGTGTACTTCTACTACAGTTCAGAGGTACATGGTGTACTTCTACTCCTCTACAGTTCAGAGGTACATGGTGTACTTCTACTACAGTTCAGAGGTACATGGTGTACTTCTACTCTACAGTTCAGAGGTACATGGTGTACTTCTACTGCACTACAGTTCAGAGGTACATGGTGTACTTCTACTGCACTACAGTTCAGAGGTACATGGTGTACTTCTACTGCATACAGTTCAGAGGTACATGGTGTACTTCTACTACAGTTCAGAGGTACATGGTGTACTTCTACTACAGTTCAGAGGTACATGGTGTACTCTACTGCACTACAGTTCAGAGGTACATGGTGTATCTACTACAGTTCAGAGGTACATGGTGTACTTCTACCCCACTACAGTTCAGAGGTACATGGTGTACTTCTACTACAGTTCAGAGGTACATGGTGTACTTCTACTCCTCTACAGTTCAGAGGTACATGGTGTACTTCTACTGCACTACAGTTCAGAGGTACATGGTGTACTTCTACTCCACTACAGTTCAGAGGTACATGGTGTACTTCTACTCCACTACAGTTCAGAGGTACATGGTGTACTTCTACTCCACTACAGTTCAGAGGATACATGGTGTACTTCTACTGCACTACAGTTCAGAGGTACATGGTGTACTTCTACTCTACAGTTCAGAGGTACATGGTGTACTTCTACCCACTACAGTTCAGAGGTACATGGTGTACTTCTACTCCTCTACAGTTCAGAGGTACGGTGCCTTCTACTCCTCTACAGTTCAGAGGTACATGGTGACTTCTACTCCTCTACAGTTCAGATACATGGTGTACTTCTACTGCACTACAGTTCAGAGGTACATGGTGTACTTCTACTGCACTACAGTTCAGAGGTACATGGTGTACTTCTACTCCTCTACAGTTCAGAGGTACGGTGACTTCTACTCCACTACAGTTCAGAGTACATGGTGTACTTCTACTCCACTACAGTTCAGAGGTACATGGTGTACTTTACTCCTCTACAGTTCAGAGGTACACGGTGTACTTCTACTCCACTACAGTTCAGAGATACATGGTGTACTTCTACTGCACTACAGTTCAGAGGTACATGGTGTACTTCTACTCCTCTACAGTTCAGAGGTACATGGTGTACTTCTACTGCCTACAGTTCAGAGGTACACGGTGTACTTCTACTCCACTACAGTTCAGAGGACATGGTGTACTTCTACTCCACTACAGTTCAGAGGTACATGGTGTACTTCTACTCCACTACAGTTCAGAGGTACATGGTGTACTTCTACTCCACTACAGTTCAGAGGTACATGGTGTACTTCTACTGCACTACAGTTCAGAGGTACACGGTGTACTTTACTCCTCTACAGTTCAGAGGTACACGGTGTACTTCTACTGCACTACAGTTCAGAGGTACACGGTGTACTTCTACTGCACTACAGTTCAGAGGTACAGGTGTACTTCTACTCCACTACGGTTCAGAGGTACATGGTGTACTTCTACTCCTCTACAGTTCAGAGGTACATGGTGTACTTCTACTCCTCTACAGTTCAGAGGTACATGGTGTACTTCTACTCCTCTACAGTTCAGAGGTACATGGTGTACTTCTACTCCAGTTCAGAGGTACATGGTGTACTTCTACTACTACAGTTCAGAGGTACATGGTGTACTTCTACTCCAGTTCAGAGGTATGGTGTACTTCTACTCCTCTACAGTTCAGAGGTACATGGTGTACTTCTACTCCACTACAGTTCAGAGGTACATGGTGTACTTCTACTCCAGTTCAGAGGTACATGGTGTACTTTCTACTACAGTTCAGAGGTACATGGTGTACTTCTACTCTCTACAGTTCAGAGGTACATGGTGTACTTCTACTCCTCTACAGTTCAGAGGTACATGGTGTACTTCTACTACTACAGTTCAGAGGTACATGGTGTACTTCTACTCCACTACAGTTCAGAGGTACATGGTGTACTTCTACTACAGTTCAGAGGTACATGGTGTACTTCTACTCCTCTACAGTTCAGAGGTACATGGTGTACTTTCTACTACAGTTCAGAGGTACATGGTGTACTTCTACTCCTCTACAGTTCAGAGGTACACGGTGTACTTCTACTGACTACAGTTCAGAGGTACATGGTGTACTTCTACTCCACTACAGTTCGAGATACATGGTGTACTTCTACTGCAACTACAGTTCAGAGGTACAGTGTACTTCTACTCCACTACAGTTCAGAGTACATGGTGTTCTACTCTACTACAGTTCAGAGGTACATGGTGTACTTCTACTACAGTTCAGAGGTACATGGTGTACTTCTACTGCACTACAGTTCAGAGGTACATGGTGTACTTCTACTACAGTTCAGAGGTACATGGTGTAACTTCTCCTCCACTACAGTTCAGAGGTACATGGTGTACTTCTACTACAGTCAGAGGTACATGGTGTATTATCCTCTACAGTTCAGAGGTACATGGTGTACTTCTACCACTACAGTTCAGAGGTACATGGTGTACTTCTACTCCACTACAGTTCAGAGGTACATGGTGTACTTCTACTCCACTACAGTTCAGAGGTACATGGTGTACTTCTACTCCCTACAGTTCAGAGGTACATGGTGTACTTCTACTCCTCTACAGTTCAGAGGTACATGGTGTACTTCTACTCCACTACAGTTCAGAGGTACATGGTGTACTTCTACTCCTACTACATCAGAGGTACACGGTGTACTTCTACTCCACTACAGTTCAGAGTACATGGTGTACTTCTACTCACTACAGTTCAGAGGTACATGGTGTACTTCTACTACCTCTACAGTTCAGAGGTACACGGTGTACTTCTACTCCA
>JAAOOA010000370.1:47500-57500 GCA_012861695.1 Trematomus loennbergii
TATACCGAGGGTGAACGCTCCGGCTTCTCCAGAGAGAGACGATTGTAAATGATGATGAAATATAGATTATTATTATTCATTTCCTACCTTTGAGTTTCCCCTGTGTGCACTTTCTTCTCTTTGGCAGAAGCACTTTGTTAGAGGATGTACTTTCAAGCTTTGCAAATATACATTAATAAACGTGTTCAAAGATAAATGGTGAATGTGTTTTTATTTCCTGTCTGACGTCACTTTGACTGATTTATGGGTTTGAGACGGTTTTCATGCAGAAATTAAAACATCTATTTTCTGAAATATAAAGCTATTTATTTTCCATGATGTGTTTTCTCTCTCCTCCCTCTCTCTTGATCAGCACACTTATTTTCTAAATACATTGATTATACAGATCATACTTGTTGCCCCCTATACCACAATGTAGACGTCTATGACAGAGCCCTTCATGCCAAATAGAGTCCACAGCTTTCTTGAATTCAATGAAACAAGTGAATATCTTACCGTTCTGTGTTTGGTGTACATGTTTGTTCATTAAAGTGTGAAGGGTATATATATGGTCGGTGGTGCGCTGTTTTGGAAGGAAGCCAATTAGATTTTGACTCAAGATGGATTGTTGGTTAAGGAAATGTTGTATTATTTTATTTAGAATACTACAGAATAATGTCCCCAGACAGCTGCTGACACAGATGCCACGGTAGTTCTTAGGGTCTGATCTCCAGACAGCTGCTGACACAGATGCTACGGTAGTTCTTAGGGTCTGATCCCCAGACAGCTGCTGACACAGATGCCACGGTAGTTCTTAGGGTCTGATCCCCAGACAGCTGCTGACACAGATGCCACGGTAGTTCTTAGGGTCTGATCCCCAGACAGCTGCTGACACAGATGCCACGGTAGTTCTTAGGGTCTGATCCCAGACAGCTGCTGACACAGATGCCACGGTAGTTCTTAGGGTCTGATTCCCAGACAGCTGCTGACACAGATGCCACGGTAGTTCTTAGGGTCTGATTCCCAGACAGCTGCTGACACAGATGCCACGGTAGTTCTTAGGGTCTGATCCCAGACAGCTGCTGACACAGATGCCACGGTAGTTCTTAGGGTCTGATCTCCAGACAGCTGCTGACACAGATGCCACGGTAGTTCTTAGGGTCTGATCTCCAGACAGCTGCTGACACAGATGCCACGGTAGTTCTTAGGGTCTGATCCCAGACAGCTGCTGACACAGTGCCACGGTAGTTCTTAGGGTCTGATTCCCAGACAGCTGCTGACACAGATGCCACGGTAGTTCTTAGGGTCTGATCCCAGACAGCTGCTGACACAGATGCCACGGTAGTTCTTAGGGTCTGATCCCCAGACAGCTGCTGACACAGATGCCACGGTAGTTCTTAGGGTCTGATCCCCAGACAGCTGCTGACACAGATGCCACGGTAGTTCTTAGGGTCTGATCCCCAGACAGCTGCTGACACAGATGCCACGGTAGTTCTTAGGGTCTGATCTCCAGACAGCTGCTGACACAGATGCCACGGTAGTTCTTAGGGTCTGATCTCCAGACAGCTGCTGACACAGATGCCACGGTAGTTCTTAGGGTCTGATTTGTCTCCACTCTCATGAATGGGGGAAATGAGCCCTTTGCACCAGATGAAAACATCCTGACTGCAATATGATACTGAACAGCTTGAACACTGTACCCTGCCTCTCTGGGGTGCTGCATCTGAGCATAGAGAGAGAGGGATCCCGGTATCACGGCAAGACGTGAACATGTGACGATCTACCACGCTGGGAGACGTGAATATGTCACGGTTTCGTCCCTTCAAACGTGACAGTTACACGGTATTGTTAACATGGCCCAACCAGTGGAGAAATACCCGGAAGTGCCTAGCAAATGGTCTACCGCGCCTATTGGTCGGTTTTTATTGTCAAAATTAGATGTTTTTAATTTATATTTTAATCGTCACACTCGATTTCCCCGATGTTCTTGTTGCCCGAGCTGGTCGACACCTCTTTTAGCAGAAACAAAGGCTACATTAATGTATTAAATCGATGTTAATCCATGTGTGTGGAGGTGAGGATGTGGAATTAACGGACGTGACGTTGTGCGATTGGCAACGCAATTTACAAACTCTTCAACTACAACCCTAATTATATTTAAAAACATTTTAGAAGGCCTCACGAAATACTTTAATGTAAATTAAAATGTAAATGTGAAGCGATGTGTGTAATGTGGTGATTGACATTATTCACCCACGGATCTATGGGTTGGGGGTATTGTTCCGCACGGACATTTTAGTTAAACGGACTTACTGTTAAAATCCAAATAAAAAAAAAAATAATAATAATACTTTATTCCGAGTGTGCTTGCTTTTCTCTTTGGAGGTCATCACATAACGGCATTGTAATACACGGTTCGGCTGCATTAAATATTACATATCTGCCGTAGTTCTTTATTCATAGAGCCCTGATGAGAAGACTTCTGGACAAACTGGAAGCACTGCCGCCAAAACTGAAAACGTGACGTGGATCATAAATATATCAGCAATTAAACCACATCTTACATTTATTTTCACACAATACGTCTCCTTGCAGTATCAATACTAATTCGGCTGACTTTTATATTTGATCCAATTGGTAGATAGGCTGTATTTACACCATAACGGTGCACAGCTGATAGAAAGGCACATCTACTGGTTAAAGCACGTTATTGAATTGTATTATTTTAATTTTTCACACAAATGAAACCATCATGAGCAGAAACAGAATTAACTGTCATTAGTAAACCACCCAAAAAAGATCATAAATGGTTTTGTTTTACATATATTTTAAGGATAATAATAGCAATGTAACACTGTCTATGACACTTATAACACTGATTTGAAAAACATACAGAAAAAACTAATTCACTGCCCTTAACCTGTTACGCACCGCCCCCCCGGTACCGGGCGGATAAACGCGTCATTTGCAGGAAACAACGTCTAAGGAATCTTAATATTTAATAAACTATGAATGTTTTATATCCATGTAACGGGAAGAAACTCAGCTAACTGATCTTTTAAATGTTTTTTTCCAAAAGAAAAACACAATGCTAACACTCAGCCTCTGAATTACCCACGTGCGAAAAAATGTAACCTATAACTGCACCTAAACTCACAATAACTCCCTTATTACTTATCCTAGATGCACAGCCAACCCCTCGATTTGCATCTCCTGGAGACACAGAATCTGTGTAAAAAACCTCAACACTCAGTGATAAACATTTGCGACGCTATAAACGAAAGCGTACATCAGAACATGTGGAGCTAGGTAGCTAGAAATGCTAACATGGCTTACCTTGGTCAAAACTGGTCTTCAATGGCATTAAAACGATAAAAAAACGCTGCTGAAGTTAATCCATAGGTTAATCCAATGTGTCTGTGCCCTCTTTGAAATTATTTCTGATAATCCATAAGCAATAAAACTGCTTTTCCGTTTCCAAATGTCAGAGCTAGAGATAGGTCCACTCTGAGGCAAAATTACATGCGCGAAGCCCCCACCTCTTCTCTTCACAACGTGTGTGTGTGGGGGACTCCCCCTTCGATTCTATTGGCTCTAACGGTCAGAAACCATCAAAATCAACCAAGGGGGGCCAGAGATATGGAAAAAAAAACATTTTCACCCAAATCACCTCAGAAGTGGTTTCTTTTGGCTAAATCTCTCTAAAAAGGTCAAATGTCACTTGTTTTGCATCAATCTTGATACAGGGTACTTATTATATGTTGTACTTTGGATTCCTAAAGCTTTTAGTCTACTAACCCATCATCCAAGGGTAGTTTTCACTATAAGTCAAAGAGAATTTTTGGACGGACACTATAATTTACAGTTTTTTACTATGTAAAATCTGAATTTTCTTTAAAATAAAAAACATCTATATTGATTCTGACACTTCTACATCCAACTCACAGATGTAACCTTGCTTTGATAAAAGAAATTATTCATATAACCCTTTTAGAAGTTAAGTTGTAGTCATTTGTTTTGGGCATGTCATTTTCAAGCCTGAAACATGAAAAACAGGCTTGGTGCTTAACAGGTTAATAAAGTATTTAAATATACATTTCAGGTGTGCTGTTTTGTTTAGATCATTAACAACTGGAGCTCTTTTAATGTCCTTTTTGATTATTGTTACACCAGGTCTTGGCAAAACCTTTATTCCATATTCAATACCCATTACTAAACAAAACAGCAATTCTACTCCACTACAATTCAGAGGTTAACCTGGTATTTTTACTCCACTACATTTATTTTAGTTACTTTGCAGATTCTGATTAATGATGTGAAATATAAACAACCCTTAAATCAGGCTTTAGTTACACCTGAGTAAAATTCAGGGAAGGTGATTGTCAAGTGCCAACAATCAGGAGAGATATTTGATAGTTGCTGCTTGAGAAGACTAAACATTTATCTGCAGATCTCTATAAAGTATATTCATTACTCGTTATTCTCTACTAATAGTTAATTAAAGACTGTATATAATGGCTATTTTGCATATCCCTTTCAAGATTTCAAGATTTTCTAAGGATCATTGACATATCATATACACAACTAATTCAATAACGTGCTTTAACCACTAGGCGGTGCACACAAGGTACACACAGCCATAATAACTTTGTATTATTAGTGTAGGAAACTTGTGTATGTATAACATCTGAAGATGTGTAGTTTTATTCATGTTTTCACATCATTGTACAGGATATTGCTATATTATTTCACATGTTTTACTTCTAATATCTGATTTGTAAAACATCACAGACAGAAAGGTATATCCATCATTTAACAGTAAGCTATTGAAATTGTGAATCCATAGATGTGTCTCCCATCACCCAAATCCCCTGACTATTCTCTCAACTCAGTATTTACATTCTGATATTTAAAGAAAGTCCTTTTCTATCAGCTGTGCACCGTTATGGTGTAAATACAGCCTATCTACCAATTGGATCAAATATAAAAGTCAGCCGAATTAGTGTTGATACTGCAAGGAGACGTATTGTGTGAAGAGAAATGTAAGATGTTGTTTAATTGCTGATATATTCACGTTTTCAGTTTCCGTGGCAGTGCTTCCTGTTTGTCCAGAAGTCTTCTCATCAGGGCTCTATAAATAAAGAACTACGGCAGATGTGTCATATTTAATGCAGCAGAACCGTGTATTACAATGCCGTTATGTGATGACTTTCAAAGAGAAAAGCAAGAACACTCGGAATAAAGTATTATTATTTTTTTTTTTTTAAATGTTTTTCGGATTTCACATCGCATGAACACCATCTCCCAACGTGCATTGCGGCTAAAACATCCAATCACCAAACTTCTAGCTGAGGATCTTGGGTAATCAGTTCAGTGGGTTTGTATCGCAATGATGCTCGAAATGTCCCTTATAGGCCTACGTCTGTTTCCGGTGACTTTATTTTGAAATTCAGTTCCTGAAGAACGGCCTGAGATGATAGAATTAAACAAATAAATAAAAACAAGGATAATTGTGTGTTATTTAGAAAAGAATAACAAATTAGAAGGAAAAATATTTAAAAACTACAGATGTCAGTATCCTGAGGCTCTGAGCCATTTCTTTTCCTCACGGACGGCAAAAAAAGTCCGACATTATATGATTTAAAATAAAAACAATAATCGTGGCTTGACATTGAGTAAGAACATGTTTTTATGAACCACACAGCTTCCGGTCTTCCAATACCCGAACGGACAAAAAGACGCAGGCACGAAACACACTAACAATAGAAATACATTGCTTTTAAAATCGTTCTGTGTGACACGAAGAAAATGGGAAAATGGTGAACACGAATCAATAGATTACATGTCGTGACTATAACACGAAATGCCGTGAGACAGTGGGTGTTTCTCAATCGCGAGTACGCTTGCTTGGTAGCACATGTCTTCCGAGCATCTTGCTTCAGAAGCGAGGCAAGAATACTTCCTGCCATTTGGAAAACAAAGAGTGGAACAGGCTAGCAAGTGTGCAGGTGTGCGTCATATGAGAGGCCCCGCCTCCTTACATCTTCCACCACAGATTTGGGGAAATTGGTCCGTGCGCAAAGCATTGTGGGGATTTTAAGACCGCGGAGTCTACTCATGTGCAACCTCGATATTTCTCCAAACGGAGTACGCCGGGCTCGGTAGATTTCCAAGTATGCTGGAGATTGGAACAGTACTTCGGCGGCACTCGATGACGTAGCATGCTTGAAATAGTGGCTCTGAAGCAGCTTTACTCGACATTGAGAAACACCCTGGGTTGCTATCTCTCACCTGCTAACAGCTAACTCTATCTCTATCCAGCTTCACTAATTTCCCCTCCTCGACTCCTATCCTCGAGACTTAGTCCCGCCCACAGGAGATGCGAGCGGAGGAGTCGAGGAGGGGAACCGAGGAGAGAGGAGGCGAGCCGAGGAGAGAGGAGGGGAAGCAGCAGGCGGTTAGAGAAATGAGAACTCCTCTCCTCTGAGCGGTCATTTTAAAGAGACGTCCATTAATGATGACAGGAGGCACAGCAGCCCTCTGTCTGATGGACAGATGTGTTCATGACCACTTATATATTTACTTTGATTCATTCACAGTGCGGTATAATGAGACAATAACAGGCTACAGATGCAGGCACACACACACACATATATAGGTATATATTGAAGTAAAAAGATATGATTCTAAACTGTATTGAAGTGAACATGTATTGTTTGAACTGTTTTAAGTAATCCCATATATAATGTCTTCTCACTTACAACTCACTGACACAGAGATCCTGTTTCACAGACACACAGCTCCTTTTCACCAGAACGCGCACACATGTTCTTTTCAAGGTTCTTTGGGCATCATTATATCTGTGTACAATAGTTTATGTGAAAAACCCATGGGAAAGTAAGGGAGTGGATATCGGGGTAGAGATAAGATTGACTTTGACCTTGTGGAACTTAGAATCTCACGTTCTGGTCAGAACTCTGATTCGCTGTATTGAACCCGACCAGAAGTGAATCCAACCAGTAAAAACACCTGGGGGATGTGAGCAGCTCACACAGCTCCTCCTCACGGACTCTCTAATTCGCTTCGGAGTAAAATGGGAAGGAAAAGCCAACCATCTCCGCCCCAAAATATGAATATGAATACTGTTGTTTTTGTATGTAAAATGCTTCTTGTTTGATGAGTTGGCTGGTCCCGATACTTGTATCCGCATCGCATCACAAACCTGAAGTCCGGAGTACTCTGTACAACTTGTATACGTGTTTTTTCCTACCAGTAAACTCAGATAATTGTTATAACTTTTGATTCCGGTGTTTTCAATTCCTTTCTTTATTAATAGAGATCAGCCTCATTCAACGAACGGCGCGCAGCAGAGGCTAGGATACCAATAGGTGTTCTGCTCCAACAAGTGGTGACCCCGACGTGATGAGTGCTTATCTCTAGAAAGGACACCGACAGCCAGGGGACGGAATCCAGTCCAGGGGGAGGACACAGAGATACTGTTGACAACTAAACCAATGGCCATATACAAAAGGTGAGCAGACACCTGTTTTGACTATCAAAAATCTGTGATTGATTATACTAAAAAATGTAGAGTTGTCAGCAGCGTTCTCAGTGTTCTTAGTCACGGTGGGAAATACAATACATATTCTAGTTGAATTATTAAGTGCTTAGAGTCGGGTATTCAGTCCTGTACCTAAGCACAAAAGTGTTCATAAGAGGCGGGTAGTCAGTCCCGTCCTATCACCACTAAACGAACGCTGCAAGCTGTAAAAGATGTATGGGTTAAATTCCCCGTAAGTCAAAATAACATTGATTAATACGGTTGGCTTGCAGTGCTTTAATTAAAGACTGCGGAGGTGTAAAAAACAGAAGGGTTAAATTCCCCGCAGATCATGATAAGATTGATTAATGCGGTTACTTTCGTGGTGCTTTAAATGTATAAAATTGCTGTAATTGTTATATGGTGGGTGATAGAGGAGGAGACGCGACCTCCAACTAATTATTTGGAACGACCGAATCTCATCACAACTCTTGCTGTGGGGTTAATCAGGCTCATTAAACGTGACGATAAAGAGATTTTGTTGACTGGTTCCGACTCCTTGCCTGAAGCCGCAATCGCCGTGAGGGGTTGTAGAAGCTTGCTTCAGGAAGTCACGCTATCTGTTGAAATATACATCGCACAATAAAAATCTGCCTGACTGTACGGATAAATATGTAAAACTGCAAACATAATTTAAGAACACCACTCTGTACACAGTACATACTTAGAAAAGAAGTAGTACACGAGATAGAATTCAGATAGTACGAAGTCATAGTCTGGAAGGCTGAATGTGACGATAAAGGATTTTTGTGGTTTGGGATTAAACTCCATGTAAGCGTCGCATCTCTAAAGAGGGGTGTCGAAGTGCGCTTAAAAACCGCAATTATCTGTTGGAATAAACATCGTACAAAAAGCCGGACAGACTGTATAAGGGAATAAACTCTGTGTGATTTTTTACGTCAAATCTGTGTAATAATTGAGAGAAAAATCTAGAAGTACTAGTGGAGACAGATTTGTGTACCATGAGCGGGCAACTTCATTCGTGGTCAGCTGCTGCCCTCTGGTGGCGAACAGGGAGTGTTACAATATTCTGAAATTACATACTGAAAATTTAGAATTAAAGACAATAATTGCCCAGTATATTAAATAAATACAAACGAACACGTATCAACATAAGTCAGATAATATAAACGAGGTCAATCATGGAAGGAGATTTTGAAAAAATTATATAAACTTCCAATTTCCGGAAGCTTCCGCGAGCAACTGGTCAGGTGCTACCATCTGGTGGCCAATAGGGTGTGGCACAAAACAAACAGACTAATGATAAATTAAGGTTTGGCTCCATCTGCTGGACATATTGTATATTATATTATTTTTAGAATTTGAACGAGAAGAACAGTGGATGATCGTTAGTGGGATCAAACTGGGGGACTGGAAGAAGGCTGACATTTAATGCCTGATATATAAGTAATAATAATATATAATATAGCTGATATTTAATAACTGATGTATAAGGCTCGATATTTCTGAAAATAAGAACACCGTCAACGGCATTCTATTTCAGAAAAAGGGGGGATAGGATATACATCAGACAATATGTATGTGAGATTATTACGTTTTTAAGAGAAATTTATCAATTTAAAATACTAGCTTTGGTTATTTTTTGTTTTGTTTTGTTTGTTGCTTTTAAGAGAAATTGATACATTTAAAATAATCTAGCTTTGGTTATTTTTTGTTTTGTTTGTTTGTTCCTTTTTTGTTTTATTTTTGTTCTATTTTTTTTTGTTTTCTGCATAGTCTCTTGTCCACACTCCAGTCTAGTTGGTGGCGGTAATGCACCTACAAGTTGGTTTGCCAACCGCCAATAAACACTAAAGAAGTAGAAGAGATGAGTTCAAAACCATATTTCCAGCAACTTAAGGGCTTGGTATGAGACTTCTCCACACAGGTTGCTGACGCCAAAGGGGGACCCGAGAAACACGAGGCCAACACAGCAGAGTTCGTCTGGCTGAAGGCCATCAGGCCTAAGTGGCTCAACCCCAGGTTTTCCGGCCCCTACCGAGTGACCCAAAGGACCTCCCATGCCGTCCGCCTAGATGGAAAGGGAGACAACTGGTACCACTGGAGCCAGTGTGCGGTCGGGAAAAACACCTGCGAGGACCCTAGACGACATCAGGACAGATCTGGCCCTCGTCAAGGCAGCCGACCCAGGAGGCGCCATCAGCGGACCGGAGGAGGGGGATCGGGACGTCTCTCCAGCATCGACCTGGAGGCCGCCATCAGCAGGCCGGGGGAGGACAATCCGGGCACATCTCTCTAGCAGGCAGCCCAGAAGCCGCCGTCTGGGGGGACAAAGACACGGCAAACCAAGACGGCACAGGGAACTCCACTTCCCGCTGAAACAGGTTGATATAGCCGGCAGGGGCGGACTGGGACTACAAATCAGCCCGGGACTCTCGACCGGCCCACTTCGGCCCTGCC
>JAAOOA010000370.1:60000-305000 GCA_012861695.1 Trematomus loennbergii
GAAAAGCCTGAATGATGTGAAATATAATCAAGTGTTGAATCAGACTTTAGTTCCACCTGGAGTCAATTCACAAGCTCCCCTGCAGTCAGGGCTGGACTGGGACAATAAGTCAGGCCGGGAGTTATACACCCAGCCGGCCACTACCAGTTTCTATTGGTGCCATTTTGATGGATTTATTTGTCAATATTTACAGCGTTGCTGCCCGTAGTGATAGCCCTACACTTTACATCTACTACCCCAGAATAAACATATGGACATGGGTTACTACTTCAAAGAATTGTGCAAATATATTTTGGAACCTATCCATGTTTTAAGTGGGACCTCAATTCCTCTAGGGGGGTCCGGGGTCTGCCCCCCCGGTAAGATTTTGTATTTAATGTTGGAGTTAAATGCATCAATCTGGTGCATTTTGAGGGGAAATAAAGAGACTAGATCTATGGGAACACCCATATGAAACAGAACTGTAGACATTTCAATAATCATAAAATCATAAGAACATGGCCATAACCCTAACATACCATTTCCAATAGAAAGAACACTGAAACTTATTTATTTATTTATGGTTCATTTATAGTTGTGAGTGTGTTTGGGCTCCTGTCTCCCCCTCACCCCCCTCAAACTTACACACACACACACACACACACACACACACACACACACACACACACACACACACACACACACACCACACACACACACACACACACACACACACACCACACACACACACACACACACACACACACACACACACTCACACACACACACACACACACACACACACACACACACACACACACACACACACACACACACACACACACACACACACACACACACCCACCCATGGGAAGGCTTACACACACACACTTGAAAACGCACAGTCCCAAAAGAACCTTGAAACATGTTGACACAGACAAACACACAGTATGGGTAGCTGACCGTAACACCGGACATCAGATCAGGAAGGATCCTGGAGGAAACACAGAGATCATCATCATCATCATCAGAAAGAGCAGAGGTCACTGACTGGAAGCAGCTTCCTGGAGACGTTCAGCTACTGACCTGTAGGGGGCGACCACACACACACTACAGCTGTCTTTTAGGAACTTTATACCAAGTAATATTAAAACAGTTACAGGTTGTTTAGATGCAGTTAGTGATAGGGGAGTGAGGCGTTCAGGTGACAGCAGACGGTGGGAACTGGCAGCATCTCTTTCAGTTAGTTAATGACTGCAGTTAGTGATAGGGGAGTGAGGCGTTCAGGTGACAGCAGACGGTGGGAACTGGCAGCATCTCTTTCAGTTAGTTAATGTCTGCAGTTAGTGATAGGGGAGTGAGGCGTTCAGGTGACAGCAAACGGTGGGAACTGGCAGCATCCTCTGGTTCCTCCTAATGTACTTGTTGCTGTAGAACATGTGTCAGTGTGATGATGGTGCTCCATGACTCATTTGAAGGAGCATATTCTCTAAAGTGAACTGTTGCTTTAACTCTGAATATGTGACTTCTCTGTATGAACGTGTTATTCTCAGCTTTAGTAAACTGGTGAAATGACTCCAGAGTGAGTTCACTGACGTGTTCCTGAGATGATAGAAAACTCTGTTTACCTTATCTTCTGATTTCTCCTCAGGACTCCAGGCTGAAGGAGAACACAACTCAACAGGTAAAGTGCTCAGTGTATTCACCCTGTTACTCTTTAAGTGATTACAGCCTGTAAACAACCTTTATCATAAAACATGATGTAGTTTAAAGACTTCACCGCTAACTGATCCTAGTTTCATCATGTATCATGTTACCATGGAAACCAGGATATACTTCAAAGGTCAACAACACATCATCACCTTTTCATCACCACCACTTTTCATGATTATACTTTATAAATACCATCAGATCATCACATGTTACAACCATGTTGGGGTTCTCCATCAGATCATCACATGTTACAACCATGTTGGGGTTCTCCATCAGATCATCACATGTTACAACCATGTTGGGGTTCTCCATCAGATCATCACATGTTACAACCATGTTGGGGTTCTCCATCAGATCATCACATGTTACAACCATGTTGGGGTTCTCCATCAGATCATCACATGTTACAACCATGTTGGGGTTCTCCATCAGATCATCACATGTTACAACCATGTTGGGGTTCTCCATCAGATCATCACATGTTACAACCATGTTGGGGTTCTCCATCAGATCATCACATGTTACAACCATGTTGGGGTTCTCCATCAGATCATCACATGTTACAACCATGTTGGGGTTCTCCATCAGATCATCACATGTTACAACCATGTTGGGGTTCTCCATCAGATCATCACATGTTACAACCATGTTGGGGTTCTCCATCAGATCATCACATGTTACAACCATGTTGGGGTTCTCCATCAGATCATCACATGTTACAACCATGTTGGGGTTCTCCATCAGATCATCACATGTTACAACCATGTTGGGGTTCTCCATCAGATCATCACATGTTACAACCATGTTGGGGTTCTCCATCAGATCATCACATGTTACAACCATGTTGGGGTTCTCCATCAGATCATCACATGTTACAACCATGTTGGGGTTCTCCATCAGATCATCACATGTTACAACCATGTTGGGGTTCTCCGTCAGAGAACCAGTCTGGTTACTTACACATAATAATCATCATTAATATTAATCACATTATTCATGAATAGGTACAAATATATAATTTTTAACATAACTATTAATAATATTGATTAGTAAGACCAGTATTTGTACAGCTGGTTCATGTAGTCTCATTGAGCTGTAGGTCACTAAAGCTTTGCACAGAGGTTGCATTATGTTATCTGGTTATTGTTGTCAGGTTGGGAGATAGCAAAGTCACAGCAGAGATATTCAATGCTCTTGGCTTTTATCTTTGTATATTTAATTCTACCTCCATACAGAAAACCAATAAAGCGATATTTAAAATCTAAAATCGGTCCATTCTTGAATTTGATTTGTCTGATATGGTTTTTGGACTCAAACAACAAAATCAGAAAAAAGGCTTTTGTGTTCCTTTTTTCAGTTTTTGTTGAAAATCTTTATGGGATTTTTGGGGATTTAGTTTCTTGAGTTAAAAGAGAACACGTACACGGAGCCATATTGCACATGTTCACCAAAGGGTTCAAATGACAGAGCCACACAGAAACATGTTACTAATCTCTAAGTTCTGCTTTCTGATCAAACTGTTTTTTAGCTCCACTTAATCACATGTTTCATGTTCCAGGTCCTATTAGTTTATAGATGTGGGGAAAGTAGTCAGATGTTATACTTGATTCAAAGAAGTGATACCACAGTGTAGAAATACTGTTACAAGAAGTCAGGTATTGAAATGTACTCAGGTCAAAGTATTAGGATCAAATAATGCTTAAGGTACCATCATTATTATGACTCATACAGTCTGACTACTTTCATAATGATATATTATAGTCTGGATTCTAATCAATGATCCATTCATGTGAACATCACTTTTAATGTAGCAGCTGGTAAAGGTGGAGAGAACTTTAATGACTTGTTATACTTCCAGGTATCTTTATCCATAACAGAACTTCATCATTCAATAGTTGTTTCATTAATAATATGAACCTGCCAAGTCCTCAAACTCATTTTGTTGAATACATGTGATGTAGTAGTATTATACAACGATATACTCCAGTAAAGTAATACAAACCTGTACTTACAGTACTTGAGTATATGTACTTTATTACTTCCCACCACTGGTTTATAGAGAGCTGGAGTTAATGATCTGATTATCACTCGGAAGTATTAATAGTATAAATGATTGATTATTAAAATATGCTAATATCAATGAAGGACACGACTCTCTTGTTTCTCTCCAGAGCCTGGTGTTAGGCTGGTGGGAGGAGAGAGTCGCTGTGCAGGAGACCTGGAGGTGAGACGTGAGGGAGAATGGAGACCAGTGGGGGGCTCTCTCTCTCTCTGGACCCTGAAGGATGCAGGAGCCGTCTGCGGAGAGCTCGACTGTGGCTCTGCTGTTTCTGTGGGAGAGAGAGAGGAGTCCTCAGAGAGAGATGTGTGGTGGATCGACTCTGACTGTGTTCAGTCTGGATCTGCTCTGAGGGAGTGTGCAGAATCAGATTACTCTTCCTACATCCTGACTCTCACCTGCTCAGGTAAGCCCATCAGTGACATCATCAGTGACATCATCAGTGACATCATCAGTGACATCATCGATGACATTTTCATTTATTGTTTTCATTTTCTTGTTTTTACAATTTAAAAATACACAAACCAAATAACAAATGATGAACAGTGTACGAATGAATCACGACAGGCCAACGTGAAATGGCCTGTTGTGATTGGACCGAGCTCACATAGTGGCAGCGCGGCGCAAACACAACGTAGGACGTCCCACAGACCCCGCAGAGGAAGGAGGAAAATATAGCACTCATTTACAGAGTCACAAGAATCCATGTTCAGAGTTTTCAAAAGAGTGAGAGGGGAGAGGCCAGAGCCATCGTCCTCACAGCAGGGGCCGTCTAGAGGCCAGAGCCATCGTCCTCACAGCAGGGGCCGTCTAGAGGCCAGAGCCATCGTCCTCACAGCAGGGGCCGTCTAGAGGCCAGAGCCACCGTCCTCACAGCAGGGGCCGTCTAGAGGCCAGAGCCATCGTCCTCACAGCAGGGGCCGTCTAGAGGCCAGAGCCATCGTCCTCACAGCAGGGGCCGTCTAGAGGCCAGAGCCATCGTCCTCACAGCAGGGGCCGTCTAGAGGCCAGAGCCATCGTCCTCACAGCAGGGGCCGTCTAGAGGCCAGAGCCATCGTCCTCACAGCAGGGGCCGTCTAGAGGCCAGAGCCATCGTCCTCACAGCAGGGGCCGTCTAGAGGCCAGAGCCATCGTCCTCACAGCAGGGGCCGTCTAGAGGCCAGAACCATCGTCCTCACAGCAGGGGCCGTCTAGAGGCCAGAGCCATCGTCCTCACAGCAGGGGCCGTCTAGAGGCCAGAGCCATCGTCCTCACAGCAGGGGCCGTCTAGAGGCCAGAGCCATCGTCCTCACAGCAGGGGCCGTCTAGAGGCCAGAGCCATCGTCCTCACAGCAGGGGCCGTCTAGAGGCCAGAACCATCGTCCTCACAGCAGGGGCCGTCTCACTCCAGATTCTGCCTCTCTGCTTTCTGTGTCTCTAAAATGAATCAATGTGAACCCAAAGAAATGAACAAGCAGTGTTACATTTCATTTCACTCCTTGCAGCCTGGAGCACGGCTGATATGAAGAGTCATGAAACCCACCGGGTTATTTGGAGCCTCCACCTCTAGAATGATACAATTCACCATTTAATGGAAAACACGAGATCAATAAACAAACAGCAGCTTGAATTCAATGATGACGCCATGTTGAAGAACAAGGTCTTTACAAACATCAGTCAGATAACACATGTGAAACACACATGTGAGAGTAAAGAATGAAACCTTTTGAAAGTGTGTGAGAGCAGAGGTGGAGCTGAGCAGAAGGAGCAGAGGGTCTGCAGAGGAGGAGGTGTGTTGTTGAAGACACAGGGGAAGGGTTCACTCATGGAGACCACTTGCTAGAGGGTATCAGATGTAGATGTGAGGGTACCTGCAGTCTGTGTTCTTATCAACATGTGTTCTGTTGTTCATCATCAACTCATGTTGGAACTGAGTCCAGTTTGAATCTGAAATATAGTTTCATCTCTTTGATGGTGTGTCTTTGACCTCTGTTTGACCTTCTGTCCTCTGCAGACTCTGTCAGGCTGCTGGGGGGGACTGGTCTGTGCTCAGGCAGACTGGAGGTGAACTCTGACCCGTCTAACCCGTCCTGGTCCTCAGTGTGTGAGGCTGACTTTGACCAGCAGGATGCTCAGGTGGTCTGCAGGCAGCTGGGCTGTGGGGCTCCTTCAGTCCTCCAGGGGGCGCTCTATGGAGAAGGGGAGGCTCCAATGGGGACCAAAGAGTTCCAGTGTGGAGGCCATGAGTCTGCTCTCCTGGACTGTAGCTCAGCCTCAGAGAGAAACACCTGCTCACCTGGCACAGCTGTTAGCCTCACCTGCTCAGGTAGAGAGGAGCTGTGATTGGTTCATTCTGTTCTGACAGAGAGGGGAAGCCCCGCCCCTTCCTGTGTCCCCATGGGAACTTATTTCTGAGGAAACGTACGGCGGCGAGAGACGAACAGTTTATAGCGTTTGAATTGTTCCATGAGTTCCACATCTGAGGTCTGGCCGTGTTAAGGATCCTCTTTCAGAGACTCAGACTGTGTTGAACATGGAACACTTCAAACAGGACCAGAAAGGACTGCTCTCTCTCCGCTGAGCATCCATGTGTTTCTGTAATCAGGTCTCATGTTGGTCCACAGGAAGGGGCGGGGCTTCCCCTCTCTGTGAACTCTCTTCTTTTACTGATCACTCTCCTGTTTCTGTTCAGAGCCTGTCAGGCTGGAGGGAGGGTCCAGTCGCTGTGAGGGAGACCTGGAGGTGAGACGTGAGGGAGAATGGAGACCAGTGGATGGTTTAGTGAGGACTGGAGCCTGGAGATAGCAGAAGTCGCCTGCAGAGATCTCGGCTGTGGCTCTGCTGTTTCTGTAGGACGGAGAGAGGAGTCCTCAGGGAGAGATGTGTGGTGGATCAGTCCTTCTGTCTTGATTCTGGATCTGCTCTGAGGGAGTGTGCGATATCACTTTCCTCTCCTTCCATCCTGAATCTCACCTGCTCAGGTAAGTCCCATCATCACAGTAATGCAGCAGCCTGTCTGTCTCTCACCTGTCTGTCTGTCTGTCACTTGTCTCTCACCTGTCTGTCTCTCACCTGTCTGTCTCTCACCTGTCTGTCTCTCACCTGTCTGTCTCTCACCTGTCTGTCTCTCTCCTGTCTGTCTCTCACCTGTCTCTCTCTCACTTGTCTCTCTCTCTCCTGTCTGTCTCTCACCTGTCTGTCTCTCACTTGTCTCTCTCTCACCTGTCTGTCTCCCACCTGTCTCTCTCTCACTTGTCTGTCTCTCTCTCACCTGTCTGTCTCTCACCTGTCTGTCTCTCACCTGTCTGTCTCTCACCTGTCTGTCTCTCTCTCACCTGTCTCTCTCTCACCTGTCTGTCTCTCTCTCACCTGTCTGTCTCTCTCTCACCTGTCTGTCTCTCTCTCACCTGTCTCTCTCTCACCTGTCTGTCTCTCACCTGTCTGTCTCTCTCCCACCTGTCTCTCTCTCACCTGTCTGTCTCTCTCTCACCTGTCTGTCTCTCACCTGTCTGTCTCTCTCTCACCTGTCTCTCTCTCACCTGTCTGTCTCCCACCTGTCTGTCTGTCTGTCTCTCTCTCACCTGTCTGTCTCTCTCTCACCTGCTGTGTCTCACTTGTCTGTCTCCCACCTGTCTCTCGTCTGTCTGTCTGTCTGTCTCTCACCTGTCTGTCTCTCACCTGTCTCTCATCTGTCTGTCTGTCTCTCTCTCACCTGTCTCTCACCTGTCTGTCTCTCACCTGTCTGTCTCTCACCTGTCTGTCTCTCACCTGTCTGTCTCTCACCTGTCCGTCTCTCACCTGTCTGTTTCTCACCTGTCTGTCTCTCACCTGTCTCTCTGTCTGTCTGTCTGTCTGTCTCTCTCTCACCTGTCTCTCACCTGTCTGTCTCTCACCTGTCTGTCTCTCACCTGTCTGTCTCTCACCTGTCTGTCTCTCACCTGTCCGTCTCTCACCTGTCTGTTTCTCACCTGTCTGTCTCTCACCTGTCTCTCTCTCACCTGTCTGTCTCTCACCTGTCTGTCTCTCACCTGTCTGTCTCTCACCTGTCTCTCACCTGTCTCTCACCTGTCTGTCTCTCACCTCTCTCTCACCTGTCTGTCTCTCACCTGTCTGTCTCTCTCCTGTCTGTCTCTCACCTGTCTCTCTCTCACCTGTCTGTCTCTCACCTGTCTCTCACCTGTCTGTCTCTCACCTGTCTGTCTCTCACCTGTCTGTCTCTCACCTGTCTCTCTCTCACCTGTCTCTCTCTCACCTGTCTGTCTCCCACCTGTCTCTCTCCCACCTGTCTGTCTGTCTGTCTCTCACCTGTCTCTCTCTCTCTCTCACCTGTCTCTCTCTCACCTGTCTCTCTCACCTGTCTGTCTCTCACCTGTCTCTCTCTCACCTGTCTCTCTCTCACCTGTCTGTCTCTCACCTGTCTCTCTCTCACCTGTCTGTCTCTCACCTGTCTCTCACCTGTCTGTCTCTCACCTGTCTCTCTCTCACCTGTCTGTCTCTCACCTGTCTGTCTCTCACCTGTCTCTCACCTGTCTGTCTCTCACCTGTCTGTCTCTCACCTGTCTGTCTCTCACCTGTCTGTCTCTCACCTGTCTCTCACCTGTCTGTCTCTCACCTGTCTGTCTCTCACCTGTCTGTCTCTCACCTGTCTCTCTCTCACCTGTCTGTCTCTCACCTGTCTGTCTCTCACCTGTCTCTCACCTGTCTGTCTCTCACCTGTCTGTCTCTCACCTGTCTGTCTCTCACCTGTCTCTCTCTCACCTGTCTGTCTCTCACCTGTCTGTCTCTCACCTGTCTCTCTCACCTGTCTGTCTCTCACCTGTCTCTCTCTCTCTCTCACCTGTCTCTCTCTCACCTGTCTGTCTCTCACCTGTCTGTCTCTCACCTGTCTCTCTCTCACCTGTCTGTCTCTCACCTGTCTGTCTCTCACCTGTCTCTCTCTCTCTCTCTCACCTGTCTGTCTCTCACCTGTCTGTCTCTCACCTGTCTGTCTCTCACCTGTCTGTCTCTCACCTGTCTGTCTCTCACCTGTCTGTCTCTCACCTGTCTCTCTCTCACCTGTCTGTCTCTCACCTGTCTGTCTCTCACCTGTCTCTCACCTGTCTGTCTCTCACCTGTCTGTCTCTCACCTGTCTGTCTCTCACCTGTCTCTCTCTCACCTGTCTGTCTCTCACCTGTCTGTCTCTCACCTGTCTCTCTCACCTGTCTGTCTCTCACCTGTCTCTCTCTCTCTCTCACCTGTCTCTCTCACCTGTCTGTCTCTCACCTGTCTGTCTCTCACCTGTCTCTCTCTCACCTGTCTGTCTCTCACCTGTCTGTCTCTCACCTGTCTACAGACCTGCTGCTTCAGCCCAGCATCTCTGTGTCCTCCTCCATGTACGGGGTCTCCGGGGCCCAGCAGCAGGGGTTCCAGGTGTTCAGAGGCTCCACCTTCAGCATCAGCTGCTCCATCCAGCCTCAGTACCCAGGAGGCTCCTTCCTGCTCAGCTCCTCCACTCACAACTACACCCAGCCAGCTGTCAATCACAGCGCCCACTTCCTGTTCCCGGCTGCAGAGCCCGCCCACCAGGGAAACTACAGCTGTGTTTATCACCTGTTGGTTCTCTCTCATAACTTCTCCTCTGAGAGCCGTCTGCTGTCTGTCACTGTCTCAGGTAAGCTCAGTGTGCACCTGTCTGTCTCTCACCTGTCTGTCTCTCACCTGTCTGTCTGTCACTGTCTGTCTGTCTGTCACTGTCTGTCTGTCACCTGTCTGTCTGTCACCTGTCTGTCTCTCACCTGTCTGTCTGTCACTGTCTCAGCTAAGCTCAGTGTGCACCTGTCTGTCTCTCACCTGTCTGTCTCTCACCTGTCTGTCTGTCACTGTCTCAGGTAAGCTCAGTGTTCACCTGTCTGTCTGTCACCTGTCTGTCTGTCACTGTCTCAGGTAAGCTCAGTGTCCACCTGTCTGTCTGTCACCTGTCTGTCTCTCACCTGTCTGTCACCTGTCTGTCTCTCACCTGTCTCTCACCTGTCTGTCTCTCACCTGTCTGTCTCTCACCTGTCTGTCTCTCACCTGTCTCTCACCTGTCTGTCTCTCACCTGTCTCTCACCTGTCTGTCTCTCACCTGTCTCTCACCTGTCTGTCTCTCACCTGTCTGTCTGTCACCTGTCTGTCTCTCACCTGTCTGTCTCTCACCTGTCTGTCTCTCATCTGTCTGTCTCTCACCTGTCTGTCTCTCACCTGTCTGTCTCTCACCTGTCTGTCTCTCACCTGTCTGTCTCTCACCTGTCTCTCACCTGTCTGTCTCTCACCTGTCTCTCACCTGTCTGTCTCTCACCTGTCTGTCTCTCACCTGTCTGTCTCTCACCTGTCTGTCTCTCACCTGTCTGTCTGTCACCTGTCTGTCTCTCACCTGTCTGTCTCTCATCTGTCTGTCTGTCTGTCACTGTCTCAGGTGTTGAGATCTCCATATTAGGTTGAATATTAGGGGGGGGGCCCTGACTTAAGGAGAAATACATTGAGGCCCCAAAAAGGTGTTTGTTCCATAGCCGAGAATAATATTTTGCAAGTCCTGCACACTAGAGGTCATGTCCTTTTTCCACAAACATGGGGAGGTGTGTCTTATGCCAGAGCCATAGAATATGTCTGGTCAAGTCCAGTTCTGTACATCAGAGGCCATGCCCAGTTTCCACAGATATGGGTATGAAGGAGGGGTCTTTAGGTTGTTCTGTCCTGTTGTTGAGCATAAAGACACTGGTGGAGAGGGAGCAAACTGGAGAGAGAGGGGGGGGGGGGTTCCCCTGGTATACTCTCTCCCGGTAACACTCTCCCTGGAGAGCTGGGTTTTTGCTCTCGGTAAGGTTCTCTCAAACTTGGTAAATATCTCTCGAATTTCTTTGTGAAATGAGTGGAATGAATTGATGTTTGTTGAAAGTTAGGACCTGCCACCTGTGAGGAAAGGTCCTCTGAATTCATGCTGGACATAGGTGTGTATATGAATTGATTTGTTGAATGAAAGTTTGAATGTGCTTTTTATTATCACTGGTCATTTATGAGGAAATGCCTCTAAATTCTATCGGGAGATTTTAAATATCACAACTGAATTGGGCAGTTGAAGTTACAAATCATGGTAATAAATGTAAAACTGTGAATTGAGGTTTCACTTTAGAACATGATCACAGCATGATATGTTTAGTAGGATTATAATGTTGTAATGAGAGAAGGTAAAAACCCAGTATAAGTTTGGACCAATTTTTCTTCAAATAAACTGACCCCACCTTTTGGATTGGGACAACTTGAAAGACATCTGCGCTCTCCTCTCCTGCTTCAAAGGTAAGATTGCACACTGCCACACTCACACTTAGGTAGGGCCACACCTCATTACTGATATCAAAATCCTTCGGGATCGCTTAAACAGATTTAGCGGGTCGTCTGAATTGAAACAGCAGTTCATTGAACCTGGTTCTTCAGGAGTTAATAGAGGTGAGATCTTGCTGACGTTGGTGGATCTGAGCCAAGCAGTAAACTTACAGAGACTCAATAACTTCGGTTAGGTTAATTAGTAGGTCTGAATAATTTGCCGGAATAAATTATCAGGCCTCCCGATCCAAAGACAGGTAAGCTCAGTGTTCACCTGTCTGTCTCTGCTGTCTCTCACCTGTCTGTCTCTCACCTGTCTGTCTCTCACCTGTCTGTCTGTCTGTCTGTCTCTGTCTCAGGTGAGCTCAGTGTTCACCTGTCTGTCTGTCACCTGTCTGTCTGTCACCTGTCTGTCTGTCACCTGTCTGTCTCTCACCTGTCTGTCAGTCTCTGTCTCAGGTGAGCTCAGTGTTCACGTGTCTGTCTCTCACCTGTCTGTCTCTCACCTGTCTGTCTGTCTGTCTGTCTGTCTGTCCGTCTCTGTCTCAGGTGAGCTCAGTGTTCACCTGTCTGTCTCTCACCTGTCTGTCCGTCACTGTCTCAGGTAAGCTCAGTGTTCACCTGTCTGTCACCTGTCTGTCTCTCACCTGTCTGTCTCTCACCTGTCTGTCTCTCACCTGTCTCTCACCTGTCTGTCTCTCACCTGTCTGTCTCTCACTGAGAGCTTTTTAAAGAGGTCCCACTCTGGGAAACATCTGAAAGCCTCCAGAGTGCAGTTAGTGGGCCTGCTGGCCTCATGCTGTGATGTCTGATGTCCCCTCAGATCCCCCACCTCTGATCCTCCGAGCCGTCGTCCTGCTGATGGTTCAGCTGCTGACTCTGCTGCTGGCCAGCGGCCTTTACTTCGTCTGCAAGGTAGGCATGTGTTCAGAGGACTGTGATGTGGGCCTGAAGAGGAGCAGGTAGTCACCTCTGTGCTGTCATGTCTCTGCAGGCCACCAGGGGGCAGCCTGACAGACAGGAGGACATGGAGCTGCAGGAAGTGAACCTGGCTGTCATGCCTCTGCAGGCCACCAGGGGCAGCCTGACAGACAGGAGGACATGGAGCTGCAGGAAGTGAACCTGGCTGTTCCTGCAGAGGAAGAGTAGCAGCTCCTCCCGACACTCACATATATCTAGCTGATCCCATCGTATAAAGCATAGGATCATTCAGCCCCTGCTCTGAGATACTTTTTGAAATGTTCTCAAAATGTTCTGAATTTTAAAATGTTCTCAACATTTTAACATTTTCTCAAAATGTCCGACTTTTTCTCAAAATGTCTGACTTTAGCATTTTAGAGTTTTTGCTTGATTTTAGGAAGATTTGAGTTTTGTAGTTAAATAAACTTCAGGTTAGATTTTGATGTTCAGAAAAAAAAAATTACATTTTGTTCTCGACAAATGATCAAACATTTATTTTGTACCTATTTTTTTTTATCTTAAACAGTTTCTTGTTTGTTTTATAAGAATTTACCAAAACTCTGTTCTTAAAACTTTTGCATATCTTTTGTATAATTAAGGATTTTGCTTATTTTATAACAACTTTGCTTATTCTTTGCTTATTTGAAAAGAGTTTTTCTCCGTTTTAAACCAAAGGAATATTAATTTTAAATAATGAATTTAAACATTTGTCTGAATTGATAAGAAAGTGTAATTGGAGAGGAAGGGTCTGATATATATGAAGAGGTCAATCAGGTTAGATATAATGAGGGAACATGGAGAAAGACGTATAATGATGAGAACATGTGAATGAATGAAGCCCTGCACACAGACCTGAGATCAGATATCAACAGAGATCACAGAGATTATCTTCTATGTTCAATCAAATAAACGGTGAAACTCTCTGCATGCTTTAGTTTCTTCTGCTCAGCGCTTTCCTTCAGAGGACATCAGCTCTTCAGAACAGATCTGAGAACAGGAAGTCTTTCCCACAACCTGGAGATATGACTCAGAGAGTCATGAGGAGGGAGTTATTATTCATCTGTATCTACAGCGTCTGACTGATCACCACACATTAAAGAGGCCCTGTCTATTAGTGGTTTATTATTCATCTGTATCAAAACAATTAAGAAAGTGTTCAATTAATTAGAGGCAAAGAAAAGGAACATTTAGGGTGTTTCTGTAACACAGTTTATCATTAAATTCAGCTTTTAGTGATTTATCTTCTGCAGTTTAAGCAGTAAGAAGAATCGCTAAGAAAATTGTCAGTTTTATCTTTAGTTTAAAGCCAATTAGCCGGCATTTTTAATCGTAAATAAATCATTAACAGCAATCAAAAAGAAAGAAAATAAATGAAATAATTAGTGAATAAAAACATGTTTCGTGTTGTTTATCTTCAAAGGAAATCCAGTTTTTATTCCCTAAATATTTCCTAGTTTGACTCGATAACTAATATAAAGAAACTGGATCCTCTAAAATATTATGTATTGGTATCTTATAACTTGCGTAGAGGCAAACAAAGGGAACATTAAAGGTGTCTCTGTAATGCAGCTTTTAGTGATATTTTTTATTTGGCATGAACAGAACATTTTTACATTTTCTTTTCAGGTTAGAAATTAAATTCCTTTCTTCAACATAAATTCATTCGACTCCAGAAATGAGTGAAGTATCTTCTGCTTCCCCGCTCAGAAGTCTTCCTGTCCTTAACGAGCTTCCTGTCCTTAACGAGCTTCCTGTTTGTGGTTAAAGTTTTTAACGTCGTGCAGTATTCATCCTTTAATGACGGCGATCGGTCGCAGTTTGATCGCCTTCTGACTGATTCCTGCGTCGTGACACGTGTTCACAACGTCCCTCACGTTCTTGTACGATTCAGGAGCCTGAAGGAAACAAAGAGATGAAAAACAACAAATAAATCCATTGTTGTTTGCAAAGTACGGAAGCCAATTCATGCCAAAGTGTAAAAAACTAAAAGATATTCAGAGGGAAGTTAAAAAAAAAAATGCTTGATTGTTTGCATGATATGGAAGCCAATTGGTGCCAACGTGATGAAAAATAAAAGATTATTGAAAATAAATAACAAATCTGTCAATAAGAAATGTATACTGAAATTAAACTAATAACAATTTAAGAAAGCGTGGATAATATCTAAGATTAAAGTAACAAATATACGAGAAGGATTAGGGTTAGGTGAGGATAAAGAGTTAGAAAATCACATTTCCGTAAAAAAGAAAATCCATTTTAAATAGAAACTAGTATCGATAAATAAATATGAAATTATGATATTTGATTAAATTACAAAAGAAAATCAACAAAAGACTATTTTCTTGAAAGTTAAGGAAGAGATTTAGTGCCAACTTTGAGTCGCAAAAATAATATCAAAAAATGTTCCCGAAATGTTAAAGTCGCCGCCACAACCCAAACAAAGAATAACCCAATAACTATTGAATTACTGATGTAAAAAATAACCCCTCCTCACCTCCTCCATGACGAGTTTTGGCGAGGCGACCCTGATGGCGATTCCTTGATCGGCGAGTTTGTCCAAAACGTCCTGGAAGCCGATGTTTCTGCGAGATTTCGCCCGGGACAGAGCGCGACCCTGAACACAACACAGGTACGGATCAATTCATTATCAATTAACTATTAAAATATACTAGAATACAAATGTACAATAATTAAAGTGGAACATTTAAGAGAGAAAACAACAAATATTTCCTGAAACATAATTCCATTATTATCCAAGTTTTTTTAAATTCCGAAATATCAAATTTATGTAGAAAGCTAATTAATTAAAGTGGACCTATCATGCTATATTTGAATAATATATTGTAGAGCCATACCTATATAAAACATGTCTGTGAAGTTTTTTTTCAAAATACCAAACAGATCATGCATTTTAGCCATGCCTCATTTCGCTCTACTTGCTCTTTCCAGCCTGTTTTTGAAAGGGCTGATTCTGTAACGTAGCTTTAATGCAAATGAGCTGCAGCTGACCACGCCCCCCTGCAGGAGAGGGGAGCGTGCTTTGAGATCAGCTGCTGGGCTCTCAGAAGAGGGGGAGGAAAAGAGAGGCTCCGTCCTCCGTGTATTATTCTTATATGATTATATAGAGTCATTATTCATTTGTTTTAAAGCTCAATAAATAACAAAGAAGACCTTTGACCGGCACTTTTCTAATTTTGTGCGGAAGGTTTAAACTTTAACGGACATGTTGACCGGTGAAAAAAAATCTAGTTCATAAACATCTCCGTGGTAAAATGTTTAGAACACACAAGCAGAAATCTGCCGGAGTGTTCTGGCACATGTCCCTTGAAAATGAAGTCTAGCCACAGATTCTTGTCTTTTTCCAGGGATGGCATTGCATGCAGTCCCTTGTCCTTGTCCCGATTCTTGCAGCCAACAACAGCACAACGTTTAACTCCCTTAGACATCCTGGCAAGAGCATGCAAAAACACAGACTGGGGGAGATTAAGCTTTCCGAAAGCCTATATGCGAATGAGAGGTTGGGCAATGGCCGTGGCCCAACCTCTCATCCCCTGATAGGTGGAGAGTTGCCCATATAGGCGGAGCACCCCTTTTCTGACGTCAGAGAAATTCAAATCTCTATCAGCTCCGTTGCAGCCCCGTTTTTAGAGATTTGGGTATGGAGGAAAAGAGAGAGGGTTGTGTTTTCTGACACTTGGTGAGTTCCCTGACACACCGGGGACACATATTCATGTATAACAGACGTAGAAAAATGCATTTTGCATGATAGGTCCCTTTAAATTAGTTAAATCTCGTACGGCTCTGTGACAGGTGCACAGACCAAGGGAGGGCTTGGGTTACCACCGGGTTGGATGGTCCCACCTCCGCACCAACGCGGGGCTGGTGATGGCAACATTGGGTCCGATGCATCAATGCATGGTGCCCCGACCATGAGAGGGTTTGGGGTGCCCCGGAACCAGGCACCACCCCAGCAGGAAACAGGTTGTATGGTCAAAGGAGGAAAGAGTGATAGAACCGGGGTAAAGCAAAGAAAGTGTCCGACAATAGTGACTTGTGAGGCGGCCAGAGAGTCTGTCATATCTCGGTCCTATCCTCCAGGCAACGCTGTGGCCAAAACTGGGTGAAAATGGGCTAAAAAAAAATATATATATATATATTTCATCCAGGGAAATTTGGATGAAAATGAAAAAAAGTACCCAGGAATAGTGCCTCATGACCCCGCAAAAGCATCCTCCAGGCAACGCGGTGGCCATAACTGGGTGAAAATGGGCTAAAAACAAAAGAAATTTCATCCTGGGAAATTTGGGTGAAAATGAAAAAAAGTACCCAGGAATAGTGCCTCATGGCCCCGCAAAAGCGTCCTCCAGGCAACGCGGTGGCCAGAACTGGGTGAAAATGGGCTAAAAACAAAAAAATATATATTTCATCCAGGGAAATTTGGGTGAAAATGAAAAAAAGTACCCGGAAATAGTGCCTCATGACCCCGCAGGAGTCCCCTGTCGACTCCCCTGGCATTCCTCCATGGGCAAAATAATCAGAGTCAACTTTTGTGAGAACCAGGAAAAGGGGTCAAAATGAGAAAATTGTTTCCCAATATAGTGCATCATGACCCCTCAGGAGTCCCCTGTCGACTCCCCTGGCATTCCTCCATGGGCAAAATAATCAGAGTTAACTTTTGTGAGAACCAGGAAAAGGGGTAAAAATGAGAAAATTGTGTCCCAATATAGTGCATCATGACCCCGCAGGAGTCCCCTGTCGACTCCCCTGGCATTCCTCCATGGGCAAAATAATCAGTTAACTTTTGTGAGAACCAGGAAAAGGGGTCAAAATGAGAAAATTGTGTCCCAATATAGTACATCATGACCCCGCAGGAGTCCCCTGTCGACTCCCCTGGCATTCCTCCATGGGCAAAATAATCAGAGTTAACTTTTGTGAGAACCAGGAAAAGGGGTCAAAATGAGAAAATTGTGTCCCAAAATAGTGCATCATAATGCAGACAAAGTCCCCTGCAAACTGCCCTTGCATTCATCCAGAGTCAAACTTAAAGTATTTTGAGAACCAGGCTAGGGGGTCTTGAGGCATCAAATTCATCCGAGCCAAAGTGCACTTTCATCGGATACATTCTTCCAAGATTAGAAACAGCCGTTTTTTTTCTGAGTGCACCCAAAAACCGGGTTTCTGATTTCGTGCAGACGGTAGTTTGAAAAGTGTGAACACATTTTTTTAACAGGAAGGGGAAAAGGTCCCGGGGCTTCATTTCCCCTTCTCCCTCTTAGGTGCCTTGCAAACAATGGACGTCCGCTCTCGGGAGCGTCGGAGTGGTGCGGTCACCCTAAGTGACAGACCTAAAGTATCCGGGATTCAGGCATCTTCCCTGGCTTGTACATTTTTGGTGATGCGCCCTGGAGATATCAGCCTATTTTTAACAACTTTTCCCAGCTTTTCAAACATTTATTCCGGGGTTTTAGCCAGTCATTTTGCAAGAAATCATTTAACATTAACGGTCTCCTGAAAAAGCACATATTCTGTGCATTTTCAGGAGAGCGTCTATGTTAAATAATTTCGTGCAAAATGACTGTCTAAAACTCTCTTCCAGACATTTAAAAATACTTTCCCCGACCATTTAAACATTATTTCTGGGTGGTAAAGTGCAGTTAAGCGGCCTGGAGGTATTATACTATTTCAAACAACTTTTCCCCGCCTTTCAAAGACTTATTCCTGGGTACAAGTGTTATCTTTCCCCCCCTGGGTGTGTGTGAGACAAGTGAAGTGAGTCAGCCTGCCAACAAGCAGCAGTGTGCTGTCATTTGAAACATGTTCCCCCACAGTTTAACACACTTTTACCTGTGTTTTGAGGCTTCTTTCCTGGGTCAATGTGTCCTCTTTCTCCCCCCTGGCTGTGTGTGTGAGACCAGTGAAGTGAGTCAGCCTGCCAACAAGCAGCAGTGTGCTGTCATTTGAAACATGTTCCTCCACACTGTGACTATGCTGTAGCCAGCTTTCGAGCACTCTTTCCTGGGTCAATGTGTCCTCTTTCTCCCCCCCCTGGGTGTGTGTGAGACAAGTGAAGTGAGTCAGCCTGCCAACAAGCAGCAGTGTGCTGTCATTTGAAACATGTTCCCCCACAGTTTAACACACTTTTACCTGTGTTTTGAGGCTTCTTTCCTGGGTCAATGTGTCCTCTTTCTCCCCCCTGGCTGTGTGTGTGAGACCAGTGAAGTGAGTCAGCCTGCCAACAAGCAGCAGTGTGCTGTCATTTGAAACATGTTCCTCCACACTGTGACTATGCTGTAGCCAGCTTTCGAGCACTCTTTCCTGGGTCAATGTGTCCTCTTTCTCCCCCCCCTGGGTGTGTGTGAGACAAGTGAAGTGAGTCAGCCTGCCAACAAGCAGCAGTGTGCTGTCATTTGAAACATGTTCCCCCACAGTTTAACACACTTTTACCTGTGTTTTGAGGCTTCTTTCCTGGGTCAATGTGTCCTCTTTCTCCCCCCTGGCTGTGTGTGTGAGACAGTGAAGTGAGTCAGCCTGCCAACAAGCAGCAGTGTGCTGTCATTTGAAACATGTTCCTCCACACTGTGACTATGCTGTAGCCAGCTTTCGAGCACTCTTTCCTGGGTCAATGTGTCCTCTTTCTCCCCCCCCTGGGTGTGTGTGAGACAAGTGAAGTGAGTCAGCCTGCCAACAAGCAGCAGTGTGCTGTCATTTGAAACATGTTCCCCCACAGTTTAACACACTTTTACCTGTGTTTTGAGGCTTCTTTCCTGGGTCAATGTGTCCTCTTTCCCCCCTGGCTGTGTGTGAGACCAGTGAAGTGAGTCAGCCTGCAACAAGCAGCAGTGTGCTGTCATTTGAAACATGTTCCTCCACACTGTGACTATGCTGTAGCCAGCTTTCGAGCACTCTTTCCTGGGTCGAAAAGACATGTGCTGTAACCTGGTTCTCTCCCAGTACTGGGTACTAGTTAATGCCACTATCACCACCACATTTAAACCAGATGAAGTGGTAGTTATCCGGGGTGCTGCAGAGTCTTTTTCAGGCTCCTCTCCACAATTGTCCCCCTAAAATGATTTAAAATCATTATTTTTGCATTTAAATGCATGTATTCTATCATTTATATGGTTCCCCAACACAATGCACATAGTCTGGAGCTCACTGGGGTCCTGCATATCATTTAATCAGGCGTTTTAACACTTTTTCCCATGAAAATGATTTTTAATCACTATCATGGGGCTATGAAAATAAAATTCCCGGTAATGCAGAGCACAAGTGCACCTTTTACTATTTAAATGTATTTGTATTATATATATTTGGGCTAGAAAGGGGACCTCTCTGGGTGATTTAGTCAGTTTATGGAGCTTTGCCCACAAATCCTGGATGATCCAGGCCGAATTTGGGTGCTCTAGGCCTGCCAGGCGTCCCCACCCGTGGAAAGCAAAAAAAAGTGAAGAAAACGCTTAATTATATCTTAAAACAGAGTCATTTTCAGGCTCCTCTCCACAATTGTCCCCCTAAAATGATTTTAAATCATTATTTTGCATTTGAATGCATTTATTCTATCATTTATATGGTTCCCCAACACAATGCACATAGTCTGGAGCTCACTGGGTCCTGCATATAATTTAATCAGGCGTTTAACACTTTTCCCATGAAAATGATTTTTAATCACTATCATGGGGCTATGAAAATAAAATTCCGGGTAATGCAGAGCACAAGTGCACCTTTTACTATTTAAATGTATTTGTATTATATATATTTGGGCTAGGTAGGGGACCTCTCTGGGTGATTTAGTCAGTTTATGGATTTTTTCCCACAAATCCTGGATGATCCAGGCCGAATTTGGGTGCTCATAGGCGGCCTGCCAGGCGCCCCACCCGTGGAGCAAAAAAAAAGTGAAGAAAACGCTTAATTATATCTTAAAATAATCAAAAATGAAGTTTTGAAAAATTGTGAAATTTTTTCTAAGTGCCAACGGGAGTAGTGGCCAGGTGTTTGGCGCTTCGGCCGATTTTTCCCCTTCTCCGATGGTTGGTACAACGGAGAAGGGGAAAAAGTCCCTGGGCTTCATTTCCACTTCTCTGTCAAAAAGATTCATCCATGTTTTCAGACTACCTTCCGCACGAAATCAGAAACCCAGTTTTTGGGTGGACTCAGAAAAAATACGGCTGTTGGAAATCATGGAAGAATGTATCCGCTCACCAAGCACTCTGAGTGGGCCTCATTTTGTGCCTCAAGACCCCCCAGCCTGGTTCTCCCAACACTTGGAGGAATGCGAGGGCACTTTTGCAGGTGACTCTACCCGATTATGAGGCACTATTTTGGGGCTTATTTTTTACATTTTCCCGGTTCTCCAAATAGTTTAAGTGTGACATTTTGAGCCCTGGAGGAATGCGAGGGCACTTTCCCGGTGACTCTACCCGATTTTGAGGCACTATTTGGGGGTATAATTTTTACATTTTGACCCCTTTCCACGGTTTTCACCAAAGTTGAGTTGGATGATTTCCACCATGGAGGAATGTCAGGGGAGTCCGCGGGGACTCTTGCGGGGTCATGAGGCACTATTTTGGGGTACAATTTTTCCATTTTGACCCCTTTCCCCGGTTCTCACCAAAGTTGAGTTGGATGATTTCCTCCATGGAGGAATGTCAGGGGAGTCCGCGGGGGACTCTTGCGGGGTCATGAGGCACTATTTTGGGGTACAATTTTTCCATTTTGACCCCTTTCCCGGTTCTCACCAAAGTTGAGTTGGATGATTTCCTCCATGGAGGAATGTCAGGGGAGTCCGCGGGGGACTCTTGCGGGGTCATGAGGCACTATTTTGGGGTACAATTTTTCCATTTTGACCCCTTTCCCCGGTTCTCACCAAAGTTGAGTTGGATGATTTCCTCCATGGAGGAATGTCAGGGGAGTCCGCGGGGGACTCTTGCGGGGTCATGAGGCACTATTTTGGGGTACAATTTTTCCATTTTGACCCCTTTCCCCGGTTCTCACCAAAGTTGAGTTGGATGATTTCCTCCATGGAGGAATGTCAGGGGAGTCCGCGGGGGACTCTTGCGGGGTCATGAGGCACTATTTTGGGGTACAATTTTTCCATTTTGACCCCTTTCCCCGGTTCTCACCAAAGTTGAGTTGGATGATTTCCACCATGGAGGAATGTCAGGGGAGTCCGCGGGGGACTCTTGCGGGGTCATGAGGCACTATTTTGGGGTACAATTTTTCCATTTTGACCCCTTTCCCCGGTTCTCACCAAAGTTGAGTTGGATGATTTCCACCATGGAGGAATGTCAGGGGAGTCCGCGGGGGACTCCTGCGGGGTCATGAGGCACTGTTTTGGGGTATATTTTTTACATTTTGACCCCTTTCCCCGGTTCTCACCAAAGTTGAGTGTGATGATTGCTGAGTCATGATGCACTTTTTTGGGGGTACCTCATTATCAACACGGACTAGAGATGTCTCGGAGATGGCTCGGACCCCACACCCTGGTTCTATGTAACCCTGGAGGAATGTCACATGAGTCGACAGGGGACTGCTGCTGGCTAATGAAGGACTATTTTGGGGTACATTTCCCCCATTATCAACACGGACTAGAGATGTCTCGGAGATGGCTCGGACCCCACACCCTGGTTCTATGTAACCCTGGAGGAATGTCACATGAGTCGACAGGGGACTGCTGCTGGCTAATGAAGGACTATTTTGGGGTACATTTCCCCCATTATCAACACGGACTAGAGATGTCTCGGAGATGGCTCGGACCCCACACCCTGGTTCTATGTAACCCTGGAGGAATGTCACATGAGTCGACAGGGGACTGCTGCTGGCTAATGAAGGACTATTTTGGGGTACATTTCCCCCATTATCAACACGGACTAGAGATGTCTCGGAGATGGCTCGGACCCCACACCCTGGTTCTATGTAACCCTGGAGGAATGTCACATGAGTCGACAGGGGACTGCTGCTGGCTAATGAAGGACTATTTTGGGGTACATTTCCCCCATTATCAACACGGACTAGAGATGTCTCGGAGATGGCTCGGACCCCACACCCTGGTTCTATGTAACCCTGGAGGAATGTCACATGAGTCGACAGGGGACTGCTGCTGGCTAATGAAGGACTATTTTGGGGTACATTTCCCCCATTATCAACATGGACTAGAGATGTCTCGGAGATGGCTCGGACCCCACACCCTGGTTCTATGTAACCCTGGAGGAATGTCACATGAGTCGACAGGGGACTGCTGCTGGCTAATGAAGGACTATTTTGGGGTACATTTCCCCCATTATCAACATGGACTAGAGATGTCTCGGAGATGGCTCGGACCCCACACCCTGGTTCTATGTAACCCTGGAGGAATGTCACATGAGTCGACAGGGGACTGCTGCTGGCTAATGAAGCACTATTTCTGGGTACTTTTTTTTCATTTTCACCCAAATTTCCCTGGATGAAATATTTTTTAGTTTTTTTTTGTTTTTAGCCCAGTTTTGGCCACAGCGTTGCCTGGAGGATAGGACCGAGATATGACAGACTCTCTGGCCGCCTCACAAGTCACTATTGTCGGACACTTTCTTTGCTTTACCCCGGTTCTATCACTCTTTCCTCCTTTGACCATACAACCCGTTTCCTGCTGGGGTGGTGCCTGGTTCCGGGGTACCCCAAACCCTCTCATGGTCGGGGCACCATGTATGGATGCATCGGACCCAATGTTGCCATCACCAGCCCCGCGTTGGTGCGGAAGTGGGACCATCTGACCCGGTGGTAACCCAATACTTCCCTTCGTCCATGCACCATGAATTGATGCATCGGACCCAGTGTCGCAACCACCGCTCACGCTAACGCATATAAACGGAGAACTATAACATCATTTTGATCAAATTCATTATGTGTGTTTCAGTAAGGATGTCATCTGAATGCCCGGTGTGCAGACTCTTCTATCTGGCATTGAACAAACACCTTAAGCACAAGCATGCAGTGCGGAACTTGGAGGAGAGGGGAATCCTCCTGAAAATAGCCAGTGGAAGGATAAATGTTCGGACCAAACCCTGTCCCATCGCTGGGTGTTCGTACGCTGGGAAGAGACTGGACCGTCATGTAAAACATGACCACCCTGAGTTGTCCCGACATGAGGCACAGCAGGTCATGGCAAGGCTGAAGCATAGTGTGGCACTGCAGTTGCTCCATGACCTCCGTGAGACTAACCCCATCATTGGAATGGCTACATCATTGGATATAGACAATGAGGGGGAATACCCCGGGCACCCTCCACCCTTCTCCCCACATACCGAGTGTGACAACGAGGACTGCAGGCAGGTGATGCTGGAAAATGTGGCATTGAGGGCTCAGAAGGATGCCCTCAATGATGAGGTGAAGACCCTGCGCTCCAGGCTGAAAAAGGAGCTAAAACCCAGGAAGCAGAGTGCTGCTGTTCTTGAGGAAGAGGACGAATGTATACGATTTAAGGGCCTGGCAATCCCAAGTACCTCCGGCATAAACACAGTAGCCTCAGGCAGCAATACCCCTGTGAAGACCCCGGTGAAGACTGTCATGCAGTCCCCAGTAACCTCCGGTAGCGGGACCCCTGTGAAGACCCCGGTGAAGACTGTCATGCATTCCCCAGTAACCTCCGGTAGCGGGACCCCTGTGAAGACCCCGGTGAAGACTGTCATGCATTCCCCAGTAACCTCCGGTAGCGGGACCCCTGTGAAGACCCCGGTGAAGACTGTCATGCATTCCCCAGTAACCTCCGGTAGCGGGACCCCTGTGAGGAGCCCGGTGAAGACTGTCATGCTTGCAGTAGCCTCCGGTGGGAAGACACCGGTAAAGAACCCTGTGAAGAGCCAAGTGAAGACTGTAATGCTTGCAGTAGCCTCCGGTGGAAAGAGACCGGTCAAGAACCCTGTGAAGAGCCCAGTGAAGACTGTCATATTACCAGTTTCCTCCGGTAGCGAGACGCCTGTGAAGACCCCGGTGGAAACTGTCATGTTTGCAGTAGCCTCCGGTAGCGAGACCCCTGTGAAGACCCCGGTGGAAACTGTCATGTTTGCAGTAGCCTCCGGTAGCGAGACCCCTGTGAAGACCCCGGTGGAAACTGTCATGTTTGCAGTAGCCTCCGGTAGCGAGACCCCTGTGAAGACCCCGGTGGAAACTGTCATGTTTGCAGTAGCCTCCGGTAGCGAGACCCCTGTATGCCGGAAGACCCGTGCCTCTAAGCTGGCTAATGACTTGCCCTCTCCCTCAAATTACTGGTCCACTGGGTGTGGACGGGGGAATACCATGCGTGAAATCACGTTGCCTAGAAGCATGGAGGCGTACCTTCAGACATACTTGGATCATTGTTTGGGTGTCGCTCCGACAGTAAAACAGAAAGACAATGTTGTGTCGAAGATCAGCCGGATAAAGAACTTCATAGTATACATGGCCCATGGTGTTAACCGCCTGTCAGACTGGCTGTTCCTAAGAAACATGAAGATGATCCGTGGCTGGAGCGAGTATATTGTAAAGCCGGGCCGGGCAGTCACAACATCAGAGTTCTTCCTGAAGAATGTGCACCAGTTCATGGGGTACATGTCTGAGTCAAAGCCCCGGGGGTGCAAGCTCACCCAGTCTGATATGACCCACATAATGAGAGAGGTGAAAGCCAACATGAAACACTTGAATAAGGCAGTCACTCTACATCAGTTTAAGGTGAAGAGGAACAAACTGGATCGTCTGCCGAGCCAGGCGGAGCTTCTCGCCGCCATGGCGGCCGCTGAGAAGCGCATCCCGGAGCTCCTCGACCTGATGGCCGGCACGCCGACCTCAACCACCCAGAAGCTTCTCTATGGCTATCTCACCCTCCATTGGAGCCTCCTGTATGGCCACCGTACGGGCGTGTACGCAAACATGAAAAACAGTGAGGTCTTAGAGGCAGCCATAAGGGGAACTGCTGAGGGCTACATCATCCATGTGCAGGATCACAAGACGGCCAAGACATATGGCGAAGCACAGCTGGCGCTTACAGTAGAGGAGTTTAGCTGGGTCATGCGGTGGATGGGGATTAAAAAGGTATTGCTGGGTCCTCAGAATGAATTCTTCCTTTTCACAAGGGGGAATCGGGCCTCCAAGAACCTGAACGCTCACTTGAAGAGGGCATGGGCTGATGCTGGGCTAGAAACAGCCGTCACCTTCACAATCCTGCGCACTGCCCTGGCTGACAATATCAAGCATCACCAAGATCCAGAAAGCCGGTCGATTCTCGCCAGGTTTATGTGTCACGACGTAACCACGGCGGACCGGTTCTACGCGAATGCGCCGGGAATAAAGGAGGCATTGAGAATCCGCTCCATGTTCAGGGCGTCATCAGATGCGGCAGCAGCTGCATCATCATCAGAAGGATGTCTACCGCTGTCAGATGGGGAGACCTCCGAAGAGGGCTGCTATAACAGCACTGCTCCATCATCTCCATCATCTCCATCATCTTCACCTGATGGGTCATTGGAGCGGCAGCAGCAGCGGAAGCGGAAGCGGGAGGGAAAGAGGCCAATGAAGTCGGGACCGGGGCTGGTTGACACTCCTGATGATGGGGCAGGGGCCGTGGACTCAACCTGTTTGCCCTGGTGCACCGTAAGAATTAGACGCCTTTGGTCCCCTGAATCCCGCTAAACATATGGGCATACATTTTGTTAATAGTGCAACACCTCCAGGGCGCATAACTGCAGTTTACAAGCCAGGGAAGGTGCCAGAATCCTGGGCATACATTTTGTTAATAGTGCAACACCTCCAGGGCGCATAACTGCAGTTTACAAGCCAGGGAAGGTGCCAGAATCCTGGGCATACATTTTGTTAATAGTGCAACACCTCCAGGGCGCATAACTGCACTTTAAAACGTAGGTTAAGAAATTTAGTAGTACTGTTATAGCAGCAGTAGTACGTGTAAATAGTTGATGTTTTAGTCTGTGTGTACTGTCATGTTTGTTACTGTAAATAGTTGATGTTTTAGGGTGTGTGGTTGATGTTTTAGGGTGTGTGTTCAAATAAAATTAAAAATTAAAAAAAAACAATAACCTTGATGGTTACCAGGGGCAGATAAAGTGCCACTTTCCATCAGCACCGGGGTGCTGAACCCTGTGATGAGCGCTCAAGTGTTGGCGGAGGAGGTGTAAGCCAGAGGAGGGTGAACAAAAGTTAAAGTGTTTGAACCTCCAGCCCAGAAGGGGGGTGGTGGTGCCGTGAAGAAGGCCGACTATGGATGCTGATGGGCGGACATAGAAGCACCACAAAATCCACCCCCTTTAGGGTCACCAGGGGCACGAGAATACCCTCAACAGAAGGGGTGGTGGTGCCGTGAAGAAGGCCAACTATGGATGCTGATGGGCGGACATAGAAGCACCACAAAATCCACCCCCTTTAGGGTCACCAGGGGCACGAGAATACCCTCAACAGAAGGGGTGGTGGTGCCGTGAAGAAGGCCGACTATGGATGCTGATGGGCGGACATAGAAGCACCACAAAATCCACCCCCTTTAGGGTCACCAGGGGCACGAGGTTCTGGTGGGTGTGAATACCTGTGTTTAGTCCGTGGGGGAGTGCTTAAGTGTGGGGGCCCGGGGACTCAGGGTGTGCAAGGTTATGGAGGTCCCACTGTTATGGGGACATGCTGGAGGTCATGAGTCCGTCCTTCGGGGCTCTGTGAGCGGGCAAAAAGAGGTGATTTTCCCCTGGTCTCTGCTGGAGCTGTGAAATGCACAGAGTCCCACTGTTAGGGTCATCCTGGAGGTCATAGTCCGTCTTTCGGTGCTCTGTGAGCGGGAAAAGAGGTGATTTTCCCCTGGTCTCTGCTGGAGCTGTGAAATGCACAGAGTCCCACTGTTAGGGAGTCATCCTGGAGGTCTTTAGTCCGTCTTTCGGTGCTCTGTGAGCGGGCAAAGAGGTGATTTTCCCCTGGTCTCTGCTGGAGCTGTGAAATGCACAGAGTCCCACTGTTAGGGAGTCATCCTGGAGGTCTTTAGTCCGTCTTTCGGTGCTCTGTGAGCGGGCAAGAGAGGTGATTTTCCCCTGGTCTCTGCTGGAGCTGTGAAATGCACAGAGTCCCACTGTTAGGGAGTCATCCTGGAGGTCTTTAGTCCGTCTTTCGGTGCTCTGTGAGCGGGCAGAGAGAGGTGATTTTCCCCTGGTCTCTGCTGGAGCTGTGAAATGCACAGAGTCCCACTGTTAGGAGATCATCCTGGAGGTCTTAGTCCGTCTTTCGGTGCTCTGTGAGCGGGCAAGAGGTGATTTTCCCCTGGTCTCTGCTGGAGCTGTGAAATGCACAGAGTCCCACTGTTAGGGATCATCCTGGAGGTCTTTAGTCCGTCTTTCGGGTCTGTGAGCGGGCACAGACAGGTGATTTTCCCCTGGTCTCTCCTGGAGCTGTGAAATAACCAGAGTCCCACTGTTAGGGATTCTGCTGGAGGTCTCCTGCATTTAAACAGATTCACCAGTTTCTAACAAGACTTTAGCCCCGATCAGAGCCCTGTTTTCTGGGTAAGACAGCGAGGTGCTGTACCCTGGGTGTCTGGCTCTCTGAGACCTGCTAAAAGCAGTGTCTCTGCTGCCTGCATTTAAACAGATTCACCAGTTTCTAACAAGACTTTAGCCCCGATCAGAGCCCTGTTTTCTCAAATCGTATTTTCAGAATCTGACCCTCTGCCGTAACTCCGCTCCCCGAGGTCCTAGAGATTCGCCGATGGTACCGTTGGATGCGGGGTACGTGTAAATGGGGGGGGTAGAGAAAAAGCCTGAACCGAACAGAGCTTGTTATCAAAAGTTATGGATTAGTAGCAATATTTCACAATGGAGCTCTCCGGGGTGCTGGAGGTAATTAGTCCGTCTTTCGGTGCTCTTTGAGCGGGCAGAGAGAGGTGATTTTCACGGTCTCCGCCCTGGAGGTCTGAAATACAGTCCCACTGTTAGGAGGCCATGCTGGAGGTCATGAGTCCGTACTTTGGGGGTCTGTGAGCGGGCACAGACAGGTGATTTTCCCCTGGTCTCTCCTGGAGCTGTGAAATAACCAGAGACCCACTGTTAGGGACTTCTGCTGGAGGTCTCCTGCATTTAAACAGATTCACCAGTTTATAACATTACTTTAGCCCTGATCAGTGCCCTGTTTCTGGTAAGACAGCGAGGTGCTGTACCCTGGGTGTCTGGCTCTCTGAGACCCCGCTAAAAGCAGTGTCTCTGCTGCCTGCATTTAAACAGATTCACCAGTTTCTAACAAGACTTTACAACTGCACTTTACAAGCCAGGGAAGGGGCCAGAATCCTGGGTATACATTTGTAAATAGTGCAATACCTCCAAGGCGCATAACTGCACTTTACAAGCCAGGGAAGATGCCTGAATCCTGGGGTAAACATTGTTTAATTGTTTAAGTGTTTTTAAATGTATGGAACAGTGTTTGTCTCTTTCAAAACTCTCCCGTCATTGGCCGGATACATGGGGACGATTTTATATTGACTATGACCGTTACTATTCCAGTGAGACGAAGTACGTCCAGTGACGGGAGTGATCCCATGTTAATTTTGTCCGAAAACCAGAGCATTCCCATTATCCCTCGCACCAAACAACCGAGAAGGGGAAAAAGCCCCAAACAGTTGAGCCCCTTCTCCGTTGGCACTCGGATTATTTTAAGATATAATTAACCGTTTTCTTCACTTTTTTTTGCTTTCCACGGGGGGGGCGCCTGGCAGGCCGCCTATGAGCACCCAAATTTGGCCTGGATCATCCAGGATTTGTGGGCTAAGCTCCATAAACTGACTAAATCACCCAGAGAGGTCACTTTTCTAGCCCAAATATATATAATACAAATACATTTAAATAGTAAAAGGTGCAATTGTGCTCTGCATTACCGGATTTGATTTCATAGCCCCATGATAGTGATTAAAAATCATTTTCATGGGAAAAAGTGTTAAAACGCCTGATTAAATATATGCAGGAACCCAGTGAGTCCAGACTATTTGCATTGTGTTGGGGAACCATATAAATGATAGAATAAATCATTGAAATGCAAAAATAATGATTTAAAATCATTTTGGGGGACAATTGTGGAGAGGAGCCTGAAAATGACTCTCCAGCACCGGATGACTACCAGTTAATCTGGTTTAAATGTGGTGGTGATAGTGGCATTAACTAGTACCCAGTACTGGGAGAGAACCAGGCTACAGCACATGTCTTTCTACCCAGGAATAAGTGCTCAAAACATGGGTAAAAGTGTGTTAAAAGTTGGGGGAAAATGTTTCAAATGACAGCAGACTGCTGCTTGTTGGCAGGCTGACTCAGTTCACTTGTCTCACACACACCCAGGGGGAAAAGAGAACACATTGACCCCAGAGATGACACATTGACCCAGGAATAAGTGCTCAAAAACGTGGGTAAAAGTGTGTTAAAAAGTCGGGGAACTGTTTTAATTCAGGACCAGGGTGAAGTGATGACACATTGACCAGGAATGAGTGCTCAAAACGTGGGTAAAAGTGTGTGTTAAAAAGTCGGGGGAAACTGTTTAAAATGACAGCAGACTGCTGCTTGTTGGCAGGCTGACTCAGTCACCTGTCTCACACACACCCAGGGGGGAAAAGATAACACTTGTACCCAGGAATAAGTGTTTGAAAGGCGGGGAAAAGTTGTTTGAAATAGTATAATACTCCAGGGCGCATAACTGCACTTTACAAGCCAGAAATAATGTTTAAATGGTCGGGAAAGTATTTTTAAATGTCTGGAAGAGAGTTTAGCCAGTCATTTTGCACGATATCATTTAACATTGACGCTCTCCTGAAAATGCACAGAATATGTGCATTTCAGGAGAGCGTCAATGTTAAATGATATCGTGCAAAATGACTGGCTAAAACCCAGGAATAAGTGTTTGAAAGGCGGGAAAAGTTGTTTAAAATAGTCTGATACCTCCAGGGTGCATCACCAAAAATGTACAAGCCAGGGAAGGTGCCTGAATCCCGGATACTTAGGTCTGTCACTTAGGGTGACCGCCACCACTCCAACGCTCCCGAGAGCGGACGTCCATTATTTGTAAGGCACCTAATACGGAATAGGGTAATTCTTTTAACTTAAAGATATCAGCTAGAAATTTCTCCAGTTAATTACTTACAATAAGGACAATTGTTTTTTGTATTACAAGTTTTCTGAAATAGCATGTTAAAATATGCAAATGAGCCATTATCTCATTAGATATGCGCATATTTTAATACATTTCAGGAATCGAAATCTGAACTTTGGATAAAGCCAGGTTAAAAAATTCTTGTTTCATTTTGTAGTCATATTAGAATCTAAGGCTTTTACAGAAAGGATTTAGGATATCTCTTTTATCACTCCATAAATCAGAAAATACTGTCAACAGCCCTAAAATATCAATTTTCGCCATGTTTTAGGTATAAAATGTTATATAATTCAGGCTATGAATGATATATGAACAAACCCTTCTGTAAAAGCCTTCATAATATTGATAGGAATATAACTGGAAGGTTTCGTGTATGTAAGTGCTACTGAAGTCGACATTTCGGACTCAGAAGAGGAGAAAAAAACTCATTTTGAGAAAACAACCTTTAAAGATTGCAGTGTGGCGCTAGCTAAACCTCCTGTTCTCTGGATGACAGCTTGCGCCTCGACGCACTCCCTGAATGTATTTCATGTTCAGGGTCATTTGTTTTTGTATAACCTTGCTTCGTGCAAGTGACAATTGTTGTCGTCTTCTCTGTGAACGTTTTTTTCGCCGTTCTTTTGCCATTTTGAGATTTAAATTTCTAGCGGAAAGCTAACCAGGAAGTTGTTTTAGCACACCACGTGACGTATCTGAACGAATCACGTTGTCAGAAATTGACACCAGCCAATGAGATTTTGTTTCTTGGTTTAAGACCCTTTGCACTTTCACGATTGGTTGCTGATACAAAGGAAATGACCATATTTGGATCCGATGAGATTGTGCAGGAGAGACGGAGCTTTCCAACGATATCTCTGATGACATGGTGCAAACAGCGGTCGCGGTACTTCATGTTACGTTAGAATGCTAACTTTTGGTGAATTTAGGAGAAGCCTGCAGACGCAAATAGACAAACTTTAGTATTTCCCGATTAAAATTCAGAAAATATTCAACAAAACTGAATCTGATGACGGCCTTTTGAGGGCAGCTGTTCCATACGGACACATTATAATATAATAACAGGGATTTCAATGTTTTTCCTCCGGTTCCTGAGGCAGGTTTTCATTCTCTCTTTTCTCTACATTAATAACAACCATAATAACATATATTATTAATTCTTCTTCCTCCCGTTTGCAGTCGCAGGTATCCCCCTTCCTGCAGCAGGTCTTCATGCCTCTGGTCCTCTCGATCTTTGAGGTTTTGGGCCGCCCGGCGGAGGAGAACGACCAGGCGGCGGCGCTGGAGAAGCAGATGCTGAGGAGGAGCTACTTCACCTTCATCCAGACGGTGGCCGGCAGCGGCATGAACGAGGTCATGGCCAAACCAGGGTACGTGTGCACGGAGAGAAACAATATCTGAGAGGAAACTGAGGAAAATCTGCTCAAAGAAACGTGTTTTATTGCTTAAAATGGAAGAAAACGGTGAAAAAACACAAGATTTTATTTCACTGTTCGAGAGAGACACGCTAGCAGTTTCCCTCCGTTTCCAGTCTTTATGCTAAGCTAACAGACAACATATGACTAACATCAAATGAAGAATTTCCTGCAGATGTTGGATTTTTTTGTAGTAAATTTAACACAAAATTCAAGTTTTTATCCAGTTTTCTTTCTCAGAATATCCTCGACAACACCTCCTTTTTAAAGATGTACTTCTCCTTTTACGATGGCCCTCAAACTGTGATTTTTAAACCGTTTATTTGTTTTTTCTCCGAATCTTCCCATTTCTTAACTGTATGAATGTTTTCTATGTTCCTCCAGGAGCGGAGAACATCGAGCGCGTCGTGTTCACGATCATCCAGGGCGCCGTGGACTTCCCCGACCGATCGCCCAGAAGAGCTGCTTCATCATCCTTCCAAGCTGGTGGGGCTGTGGGTGAGCGGAGATATACACATATACATATACACATATACATATATACACATATACATATATACATATATACATATATACACATATACATATATACATATACATATATACACATATACACATATATCTAAAGTATTCTGTGTGTTTCTAACTGAGTGTTGCTCTTCCTGCAGGAGGGAAAGACGGCATGGTGGGATTCCCCGACTTCATCTACAAACACATCGTCCCGCCTGTTTCCTCGCTCCGCTCAAACCCAGCTTCGACCTCTCAGACGCTCAGACCGTTCTGGTGAGGGTCCCAAAAAACAAATGTGTAATCAGGGAATCAACTCTGAGTTTCTGGGATTCAGATATTACATTACGGGAAGAAAACACAGATATCATGTTTTTTCTGCACCGGGCTAGATTTGGATATTTTAACGATTTTATTTTTCTCAATTTAGACTTTTTGGGATTTATAGATTTTCTTAGATTTTTGGGGGATCTTTATTTATATAGATTTTTTTTTATTTTGATATTTTTTACTCCAGAAATCTGAGTATCAAACAGAGCGACAGGCGGCAGAGACAGCTTTGTTTTTACGGAGCTCCGACGTCACGTTGTTGTTTACGTCACGTTGTTGTTTACGTCACGTTGTTGTTTACGTCAGGAGACATCTTGTTTACGTCAGGAGACATCTTGTTTACGTCAGGAGACATCTTGTTTACGTCAGGACACATCTTGTTTACGTCAGGAGACATCTTGTTTACGTCAGGAGACATCTTGTTTACGTCAGGAGACATCTTGTTTACGCGCGTCATGTTGATGTTGTTTACGTCTAACGTGTTGTTAACGTTTCTCTTCTTCCAGACGCTGTCGGAGTGTGCGATCACGCTGAAAAACTATTCATCTCAAACGGGTACAAACTCTTATTTTAATACATTTAAAATACTGCAATGATTCCTCATTTATTTATGAATCTGTGATATTTTGTGTTTCAGGGTCTGGAGTTTATCCAGTTTCTGCAGCAGGAGTATCTTCCCTCTCTGCAGGTCGCTCCGGAGATCTCACAGGTGAGCTTACCTGAGGGAACGAGTCTGAGTTTCAGTCTCTTTTCTCAGAACAGAGGGTTTTTGGCTTAAATCTTGTAATTGTGACTTGATTACGTCAATATATTCTGTCAAACTGTTGTTTTTCTGTGATATTTAATGAATATTATGAATATCTTTATGCAAATTTGTATTTTTGCATGATGCTGTTGTTATTCCTCACACCTCCTGCTGTGTTTAGGCCTTTAAGTATATACAAATTGACTTTATTTCGCATATTTTTTACTTAAAACGTCGTATTTTCAACATTAAATGAGCAAAAACCAACATGTAATACCTGTAATTTGCCTCCATATTTTATTGGATTTAGTGAAAAATAAGAAATATATGAAGATACAAGAAAATGATGCAAGAAATGTCTTAAAAAAGCACAAAAAGAGGTCTCACATTAAATACTGTATAAAGTTATTTATATTTAGCTGTAAATGTTGACTTTATTCGCAGGAGCTCTGTCAGGTTCTTCAGCAGCCGGACGTGAAAGTCCTGAAAAACTACATAAAGGTACGACAGATTGAATTACAATAAATAAAGCGTGTTTTTAATAACTTCATTCACTAATAACGTCCCGATGTCTCCTCTTTAGGCGTTCTTCCAGCGGGCGAAAACTGTAGGAAATAAAAAAACTGGAAGTTCTCTTTGAAAAAGGACTCGAGACAGGAAGCGGTCGAACGCGCCGCGCACTACCAAAATAAAAGACCTTAGCATAGGAGCTGCTTTTGCACTTAAACGTGGCTCGAAGGACGGAAGAATCTCCGAAGACGAGCTGTCCACGACTAACGAGACGATTAACCAGGGACGATAACGAGGTGATAACGAGGAGATAACGAGGTGATAACGAGGTGATAACGAGGTGATAATGAGGAGATAACGAGACGATTAACCAGGGACGATAACGAGGTGATAACGAGGAGATAACGAGGTGATAATGAGGAGATAACGAGGAGATAACGAGGAGATATTGAGGTGATAACGAGGAGATATTGAGGAGATAACGAGGTGATAATGAGGAGATAACGAGGTGATAACGAGGAGATAACGAGGAGATATTGAGGTGATAACAAGGGACGATGATCGGACGTTGGACAGGAAACAGATCTTTGGAGGACGCAAAAGAACGGAAAAGTTTTGGTAACAATCCTGAAAAGCTTCACTGTAAACCCTCACGTTAGAGAAACTGAGGCGACGTATCGAAGGCGTTGTGGGGGAAATAAATAAGATGTGGAGCCGCGAGGTCGAGGAACATTCTGAGGAGAAATGAGGAAAATCAGACATTAAAGTGGAGATTTAGGAGAAACATTTGTGAATTTTCTGAGATTTAAATGCTGAATTTACAAGATTATTATTATTATTATAATTTGACGCAAACAAGATGACATTTTGTAAAATGAAATGTACGATTTAAGAAGAAAATGTATTTGATTTACCAGAATTTTGGGGGAAATTGTCATGAAATTTAATTTAGTAAAAATAAATATTAATTTCAGAAAGAAATCTGATTTATTGGAAGAAAACTTGAATATTCTTCAAAAATAATTATTTAATTAGTAAAATATTTTTAAGAATTAAGTGTTGAATTAACGAGGAAAAAAAGAAATTTTCTTTAGATATCTTGAATTTATTTCCCCACAAATAAATCCTTTAAATCTCAGAAAAAAATCCACATATTTTCTCCTAGATTTCCGACTTTAATCCTGAAGCTTTTCCAGTTCTTTGCAGAACATTATTCGCCTCTTTGGCTCCATATTTAAATATTTAACCTCCGATGGCACTCATTTGCCTCCATAGTGTTTATCTGTGTGTTACATATTTAATTAAATCCTGAAACACCTGAAGCTTCTCTCCTTCTCGTTAGAAATGTAAACACAGGTGTCGCTGCTGAATGGACAGAATATAAAGGGCTGAATTATTTTATTTTTATGGCATCCATTTGGTTTTTTATGCGTCGAGGAATGGATTTTTTTTTAAGGTTTGAAGTGAAAACGCTCGCTCTGCATCGTCTCAATTTTTAATAAAAACATCCTGAATTTCAAAGCCGATAAACCACTCGTTCCTGACGTAGAGACCCTCGTTACAGACGTAGAGACCCTCGTCACAGACGAACACAATGTAAATAAGAGAATAAGATGATTAAAACAAATGTAAATAAATAGTTTTTCTTTTCTTTTAACCTTCAATTTCACCTGGAAACGAAGTATGGAAGCTCATTCGTGCCAAAAAAATAAAAAAAGATAAATATTTAAATCATATTTTTTGGCTTTTTCTCTTAATTGGGATTATTATAATTAATAACGACTGAAAAGTTCCTCTTATAATAAATATTTTTATTTATTATGATTTTTAATAACAATCTTTTTCACTTTAATAATCTTATAATTTTTATGAAAAAAGGCACATTTTTGACTCTTTATCTCATTATTTGGATTCAAAGTGAAAGTTAAACTCACTTAAATAACATTAAAAAATATAATTTTAAATAATAAAACTCACAATTCTGACTTAAAAATGTCAAAAATTCATTATTTTTTTATTATTTCTTAAATGTTATCCTTTGTTTATTGACACTAAAGAGCTTCCATAGGGTCCCATGAACTGTACAGAAGAAGAAGCTCCAATTAGTTTTATACTTAATTATGCAAACGCTTCAATTCAAACTGTGAAGATCTGGAGAGAAAAAACAATCAAAAAACTGAAGGAGACATGTTGAATTTTCTGCTTTAAAATTTGGGATTTTGCGACGCGTGCTTTGATGTTTCTTTGATTGATTCCTGTTTTTAGTTTTAACTTTAAAAATGATTATTTTCCCATAAAAGTGATGCACGAAAACTCCCGGAGAAAGTGCCTAAAAATTGACCAAAATTAGAAACAGTCGGCATTAATTAGAGCTAGTTTTTATTATTTTTGTCAACAAATCCAACAAATTAGAATTTCAAAAAAATCCCAAAACAGGAGAAAAACCTAAAAAATGTACGAGAAACAAAAAATGTTGATTTAAATGTTAGATTTGATAGAAAAATGTTATAAAATCCAAGTTTTTTAAATTATAATTTAGCGAGACGTTCTGCATTTTGTTGAGAATTTTTTTTTTACTATTTTTTCTGAGATTTGTGACAAGAAGAAAGTAGATTATTAAATGCCTTCAAATAATTCTAATAAAACAACATTCAGTCAAAATGCAAAAAAAATCTGAATAAATACTGAACAATTTACCACATGGACATCACTACTACACTCGCGCTCCTATGGCTATCGCTCCAACACATTGCACGTGATAGGTTAAGGGGCGGGATCTATAAGCGGTTGACCAATCACACTACTTTGAGAAATACTCATTTATCAAGTTGTTTGACAAAAGGTGAATTTTAGGAGTAAAAACTCGTAAAGGGATTTTTTTTTATTACAAAACTCTTGTCTTATTTAGCTTTTCTGTCAATTGTTACAAAGTTATAGAATAATAAACTACGATCTTTGAGGGGGGTAAAAGTACCAGGTGTTCACAGGTAAACCAGGTGTTCACAGGTAAACCAGGTGTTCACAGGTAAACCATCTGTTCACAGGTAAACCGGGTGTTCACAGGTAAACCAGGTGTTCACAGGTAAACCATGTGTTCACAGGTAACAGGTGTTCACAGGTAAACCATGTGTTCACAGGTAAACCGAGTGTTCACAGGTAAACCATGTGTTCACAGGTAAACCAGGTGTTCACAGGTAAACCATCTGTTCACAGGTAAACCAGGTGTTCACAGGTAAACCAGGTGTTCACAGGTAAACCGAGTGTCACAGGTAAACCAGGTGTTCACAGGTAAACAAGTGTCACAGGTAAACCAGGTGTTCACAGGTAAACCGAGTGTTCACAGGTAAACCAGGTGTTCTCACAGCAGGAGGTGAAAAATAAAAAGGTTGTTTATGAATGAGTGATTTTTATTTTGAGCGTTATTAGGAGCGGTTGAATCTGTTCGATGATGAAATGTGTTTTTTGTTTTGATATGAAGAGAAAAGAGAGATTCTGTTCGAACCAATAAAATGTTCCTCAAATAATCCTCTCTTATTTATTCATGTTCAGACGTTTAATATGTTTCGGCTCGGGCCTCATCACTCCACAGATATACAAAGCACGATGAGATGATTAAATAACTACCCCACCCCCCCCCCCCCGAGCCTACAGGTGGTGGGGGGGGCAGCGAGCAGCGACGTAGATTAGCAGCAGCAGCAATGCAGAGAGAGAGATCTTAGCAGGTTCAATAGAGCGGCACATTAAGGACACTCTGTTTGGTTGGCTGTAGAGTGGCACGGGGCGTTATGTGTGAATGCAGCTTGAGTGCTCGAGCCTGAACTAGCTCGCAGGCTTCGCCCCATAAACGGCAAGGCACCCCCACCACCACTCTGCACTTTGATACAGCAGAACCACAAGGTCTGCCCCTAAGAGGGCTGTGCAGACCCTCTTAGGGCCAGTTCCTTTGGTAAACAGTTTCTCTGTGAGGGCGTCAACACTCTGGAACACAATACCAATACAGATAAGGAATAACACCTCCTATCATACATTTAACCACTATCTTAAGAACTGGCTTTTAAGCAATCAAACATGTGAACACTTTTCACTGTATCATAGTATGATAGTGTTTCATCTGTTTGCATGTTTGTCTGGTCCTATGTGTTGTTGTCTGGTCCTATGTGTTGTTCTGGTCCTATGTGTTGTTGTGTGTTGTTGTGGTTATTTTAACATCTTGCCAAAAGGACAACAGTTTGAAAATTAGCCTGCTGGCTAACACTGGCACGTTTACAGCAATGTTGATCTATGTGCACTGGCCTTTAAATAAATAAACAAACAAACAACAAAAAACCTACTCAGGTTGGTGTGTCCCGCACCGTCGTCTCTTTACGGCACCTTTTCACACCTCCCGACACCTCCCGCGAAAGTCGGCCCAAGCAATAACTCTGATTGGCTGTTCACACTACCGCTGCCTGCTGGTAAGGACAGTTATGCCACTCGTCGACTGAAGTATTTGCGGTGTGTTCGTAGACGGGCGGCGTGGCGGGCGACGTAGCTGACCCAGAAAACAGGGCTCTGATCAGGGCTAAAGTCTTGTTAGAAACTGGTGAATCTGTTTAAATACAGCCAGCAGAGTCACTGCTTTTAGCAGGTCTCAGAGAGCCAGACACCCAGGGTACAGCACCTCGCTGTCTTACCCAGAAAACAGGGCTCTGATCAGGGCTAAAGTCTTGTTAGAAACTGGTGAATCTGTTTAAATGCAGCCAGCAGAGTCACTGCTTTTAGCAGGGTCTCAGAGAGCCAGACACCCAGGGTACAGCACCTCGCTGTCTTACCCAGAAAACAGGGCTCTGATCAGGGCTAAAGTCTTGTTAGAAACTGGTGAATCTGTTTAAATGCAGCCAGCAGAGTCACTGCTTTTAGCAGGGTCTCAGAGAGCCAGACACCCAGGGTACAGCACCTCGCTGTCTTACCCAGAAAACAGGGCTCTGATCAGGGCTAAAGTCTTGTTAGAAACTGGTGAATCTGTTTAAATGCAGCCAGCAGAGTCACTGCTTTTAGCAGGGTCTCAGAGAGCCAGACACCCAGGGTACAGCACCTCGCTGTCTTACCCAGAAAACAGGGCTCTGATCAGGCTAAAGTCTTGTTAGAAACTGGTGAATCTGTTTAAATGCAGCCAGCAGAGTCACTGCTTTTAGCAGGGTCTCAGAGAGCCAGACACCCAGGGTACAGCACTCGCTGTCTTACCCAGAAAACAGGGCTCTGATCAGGGCTAAAGTCTTGTTAGAAACTGGTGAATCTGTTTAAATGCAGCCAGCAGAGTCACTGCTTTTAGCAGGGTCTCAGAGAGCCAGACACCCAGGGTACAGCACCTCGCTGTCTTACCCAGAAAACAGGGCTCTGATCAGGCTAAAGTATTGTTAGAAACTGGTGAATCTGTTTAAATGCAGCCAGCAGAGTCACTGCTTTTAGCAGGGTCTCAGAGAGCCAGACACCCAGGGTACAGCACCTCGCTGTCTCACCCAGAAAACAGGGCTCTGATCAGGGCTAAAGTCTTGTTAGAAACTGGTGAATCTGTTTAAATGCAGGCAGCAGAGACACTGCTTTTAGCATGGTCTCAGAGAGCCAGACACCCAGGGTACAGCACCTCGCTGTCTTACCCAGAAAACAGGGCTCTGATCAGGGCTAAAGTCTTGTTAGAAACTGGTGAATCTGTTTAAATGCAGGAGACCTCCAGCAGAAGTCCCTAACAGTGGGACTCTGGTTATTTCACAGCTCCAAGAGACCAGGGGAAAATCACCTGTCTGTGCCCGCTCACAGACCCCCAAAGTACGGACTCATGACCTCCAGCATGGCCCCCTAACAGTGGGACTCTGGTTATTTCACAGCTCCAGGAGAGACCAGGGGAAAATCACCTGTCTGTGCCCGCTCACAGACCCCCAAAGTACGGACTCATGACCTCCAGCATGGCCCCCTAACAGTGGGACTCTGGTTATTTCACAGCTCCAGGAGAGACCAGGGGAAAATCACCTGTCTGTGCCCGCTCACAGAGCCCCGAAGGACGGACTCATGACCTCCAGCATGTCCCCCTAACAGTGGGACTCTGGTTATTTCACAGCTCCAGGAGAGACCAGGGGAAAATCACCTGTCTGTGCCCGCTCACAGACCCCCAAAGTACGGACTCATGACCTCCAGCATGGCCCCCTAACAGTGGGACTCTGGTTATTTCACAGCTCCAGGAGAGACCAGGGGAAAATCACCTGTCTGTGCCCGCTCACAGAGCCCCGAAGGACGGACTCATGACCTCCAGCATGTCCCCCTAACAGTGGGACTCTGGTTATTTCACAGCTCCAGGAGAGACCAGGGGAAATCACCTGTCTGTGCCGCTCACAGACCCCCAAAGTACGGACTCATGACCTCCAGCATGGCCCCCTAACAGTGGGACTCTGGTTATTTCACAGCTCCAGGAGAGACCAGGGGAAAATCACCTGTCTGTGCCCGCTCACAGAGCGCCGAAGAACGGACTCATGACCTCCAGCATGTCCCCATAACAGTGGGACCTCCATAACCTTGCACACCCTGAGTGCCCGGGCCCCCACACTTAAGCACTCCCCCACGGACTAAACACAGGTATTCACACCCACCAGAACCTCGTGCCCCTGGTGACCCTAAAGGGGGTGGATTTTGTGGTGCTTCTATGTCCGCCCATCAGCATCCATAGTCGGCCTTCTTCACGGCACCACCACCCCTTCTGTGGAGGGTATTCTCGTGCCCCTGGTGACCCTAAAGGGGGTGGATTTTGTGGTGCTTCTATGTCCGCCCATCAGCATCCATAGTCGGCCTTCTTCACGGCACCACCACCCCTTCTGTTGAGGGTATTCTCGTGCCCCTGGTGACCCTAAAGGGGGTGGATTTTGTGGTGCTTCTATGTCCGCCCATCAGCATCCATAGTCGGCCTTCTTCACGGCACCACCACCCCTTCTGTTGAGGGTATTCTCGTGCCCCTGGTGACCCTAAAGGGGGTGGATTTTGTGGTGCTTCTATGTCCGCCCATCAGCATCCATAGTCGGCCTTCTTCACGGCACCACCACCCCTTCTGTGAGGGTATTCTCGTGCCCCTGGTGACCCTAAAGGGGGTGGATTTTGTGGTGCTTCTATGTCCGCCCATCAGCATCCATAGTCGGCCTTCTTCACGGCACCACCACCCCCCTTCTGGGCTGGAGGTTCAAACACTTTAACTTTTGTTCACCCTCCTCTGGCTTACACCTCCTCCGCCAACACTTGAGCGCTCATCACAGGGTTCAGCACCCCGGTGCTGATGGAAAGTGGCACTTTATCTGCCCCTGGTAACCATCAAGGTTATTGTTTTTTTTTTTTTTATTTTATTTGAACACACACCCTAAAACATCAACCACACACCCTAAAACATCAACTATTTACACGTTGCAGTAACAAAAATCACAGTACACACAGACTAAAACATCAACTATTTACACGTACTACTGCTGCTATAACAGTACTACTAAATTTCTTAACCTACGTTTTAAAGTGCAGTTATGCGCCCTGGAGGTGTTGCACTATTAACAAAATGTATGCCCAGGATTCTGGCACCTTCCCTGGCTTGTAAAGTGCAGTTATGCGCCCTGGAGGTGTTGCACTATTAACAAAATGTATGCCCAGGATTCTGGCACCTTCCCTGGCTTGTAAAGTGCAGTTATGCGCCCTGGAGGTGTTGCACTATTAACAAAATGTATGCCCAGGATTCTGGCACCTTCCCTGGCTTGTAAAGTGCAGTTATGCGCCCTGGAGGTGTTGCACTATTAACAAAATGTATGCCCAGGATTCTGGCACCTTCCCTGGCTTGTAAAGTGCAGTTATGCGCCCTGGAGATATTGTACTATTTACAAAATGTATACACAGGATTATAATAATAATTATATACACGGTATACATATTCACAATGTTTAGCGGGATTCAGGGGACCAAAGGCGTCTAATTCTTACGGTGCACCAGGGCAAACAGGTTGAGTCCACGGCCCCTGCCCCATCATCAGGAGTGTCAACCAGCCCCGGTCCCGACTTCATTGGCCTCTTTCCCTCCCGCTTCCGCTTCCGCTGCTGCTGCCGCTCCAATGACCCATCAGGTGAAGATGATGGAGCAGTACTGTTATAGCAGCCCTCTTCGGAGGTCTCCCCATCTGACAGCGGTAGACATCCTTCTGATGATGATGCAGCTGCTGCCGCATCTGATGACGCCCTGAACATGGAGCGGATTCTCAATGCCTCCTTTATTCCCGGCGCATTCGCGTAGAACCGGTCCGCCGTGGTTACGTCGTGACACATAAACCTGGCGAGAATCGACCGGCTTTCTGGATCTTGGTGATGCTTGATATTGTCAGCCAGGGCAGTGCGCAGGATTGTGAAGGTGACGGCTGTTTCTAGCCCAGCATCAGCCCATGCCCTCTTCAAGTGAGCGTTCAGGTTCTTGGAGGCCCGATTCCCCCTTGTGAAAAGGAAGAATTCATTCTGAGGACCCAGCAATACCTTTTTAATCCCCATCCACCGCATGACCCAGCTAAACTCCTCTACTGTAAGCGCCAGCTGTGCTTCGCCATATGTCTTGGCCGTCTTGTGATCCTGCACATGGATGATGTAGCCCTCAGCAGTTCCCCTTATGGCTGCCTCTAAGACCTCACTGTTTTTCATGTTTGCGTACACGCCCGTACGGTGGCCATACAGGAGGCTCCAATGGAGGGTGAGATAGCCATAGAGAAGCTTCTGGGTGGTTGAGGTCGGCGTGCCGGCCATCAGGTCGAGGAGCTCCGGGATGCGCTTCTCAGCGGCCGCCATGGCGGCGAGAAGCTCCGCCTGGCTCGGCAGACGATCCAGTTTGTTCCTCTTCACCTTAAACTGATGTAGAGTGACTGCCTTATTCAAGTGTTTCATGTTGGCTTTCACCTCTCTCATTATGTGGGTCATATCAGACTGGGTGAGCTTGCACCCCCGGGGCTTTGACTCAGACATGTACCCCATGAACTGGTGCACATTCTTCAGGAAGAACTCTGATGTTGTGACTGCCCGGCCCGGCTTTACAATATACTCGCTCCAGCCACGGATCATCTTCATGTTTCTTAGGAACAGCCAGTCTGACAGGCGGTTAACACCATGGGCCATGTATACTATGAAGTTCTTTATCCGGCTGATCTTCGACACAACATTGTCTTTCTGTTTTACTGTCGGAGCGACACCCAAACAATGATCCAAGTATGTCTGAAGGTACGCCTCCATGCTTCTAGGCAACGTGATTTCACGCATGGTATTCCCCCGTCCACACCCAGTGGACCAGTAATTTGAGGGAGAGGGCAAGTCATTAGCCAGCTTAGAGGCACGGGTCTTCCGGCATACAGGGGTCTCGCTACCGGAGGCTACTGCAAACATGACAGTTTCCACCGGGGTCTTCACAGGGGTCTCGCTACCGGAGGCTACTGCAAACATGACAGTTTCCACCGGGGTCTTCACAGGGGTCTCGCTACCGGAGGCTACTGCAAACATGACAGTTTCCACCGGGGTCTTCACAGGGGTCTCGCTACCGGAGGCTACTGCAAACATGACAGTTTCCACCGGGGTCTTCACAGGCGTCTCGCTACCGGAGGAAACTGGTAATATGACAGTCTTCACTGGGCTCTTCACAGGGTTCTTGACCGGTCTCTTTCCACCGGAGGCTACTGCAAGCATTACAGTCTTCACTTGGCTCTTCACAGGGTTCTTTACCGGTGTCTTCCCACCGGAGGCTACTGCAAGCATGACAGTCTTCACCGGGCTCCTCACAGGGGTCCCGCTACCGGAGGTTACTGGGGAATGCATGACAGTCTTCACCGGGGTCTTCACAGGGGTCCCGCTACCGGAGGTTACTGGGGAATGCATGACAGTCTTCACCGGGGTCTTCACAGGGGTCCCGCTACCGGAGGTTACTGGGGAATGCATGACAGTCTTCACCGGGGTCTTCACAGGGGTCCCGCTACCGGAGGTTACTGGGGACTGCATGACAGTCTTCACCGGGGTCTTCACAGGGGTATTGCTGCCTGAGGCTACTGTGTTTATGCCGGAGGTACTTGGGATTGCCAGGCCCTTAAATCGTATACATTCGTCCTCTTCCTCAAGAACAGCAGCACTCTGCTTCCTGGGTTTTAGCTCCTTTTTCAGCCTGGAGCGCAGGGTCTTCACCTCATCATTGAGGGCATCCTTCTGAGCCCTCAATGCCACATTTTCCAGCATCACCTGCCTGCAGTCCTCGTTGTCACACTCGGTATGTGGGGAGAAGGGTGGAGGGTGCCCGGGGTATTCCCCCTCATTGTCTATATCCAATGATGTAGCCATTCCAATGATGGGGTTAGTCTCACGGAGGTCATGGAGCAACTGCAGTGCCACACTATGCTTCAGCCTTGCCATGACCTGCTGTGCCTCATGTCGGGACAACTCAGGGTGGTCATGTTTTACATGACGGTCCAGTCTCTTCCCAGCGTACGAACACCCAGCGATGGGACAGGGTTTGGTCCGAACATTTATCCTTCCACTGGCTATTTTCAGGAGGATTCCCCTCTCCTCCAAGTTCCGCACTGCATGCTTGTGCTTAAGGTGTTTGTTCAATGCCAGATAGAAGAGTCTGCACACCGGGCATTCAGATGACATCCTTACTGAAACACACATAATGAATTTGATCAAAATGATGTTATAGTTCTCCGTTTATATGCGTTAGCGTGAGCGGTGGTTGCGACACTGGGTCCGATGCATCAATTCATGGTGCATGGACGAAGGGAAGTATTGGGTTACCACCGGGTCAGATGGTCCCACTTCCGCACCAACGCGGGGCTGGTGATGGCAACATTGGGTCCGATGCATCCATACATGGTGCCCCGACCATGAGAGGGTTTGGGGTACCCCGGAACCAGGCACCACCCCAGCAGGAAACGGGTTGTATGGTCAAAGGAGGAAAGAGTGATAGAACCGGGGTAAAGCAAAGAAAGTGTCCGACAATAGTGACTTGTGAGGCGGCCAGAGAGTCTGTCATATCTCGGTCCTATCCTCCAGGCAACGCTGTGGCCAAAACTGGGCTAAAAACAAAAAAAACTAAAAAATATTTCATCCAGGGAAATTTGGGTGAAAATGAAAAAAAAGTACCCAGAAATAGTGCTTCATTAGCCAGCAGCAGTCCCCTGTCGACTCATGTGACATTCCTCCAGGGTTACATAGAACCAGGGTGTGGGGTCCGAGCCATCTCCGAGACATCTCTAGTCCATGTTGATAATGGGGGAAATGTACCCCAAAATAGTCCTTCATTAGCCAGCAGCAGTCCCCTGTCGACTCATGTGACATTCCTCCAGGGTTACATAGAACCAGGGTGTGGGGTCCGAGCCATCTCCGAGACATCTCTAGTCCGTGTTGATAATGAGGTACCCCCAAAAAAGTGCATCATGACTCAGCAATCATCACACTCAACTTTGGTGAGAACCGGGGAAAGGGTCAAAATGTAAAAATTATACCCCAAAACAGTGTCTCATGACCCCGCAGGAGTCCCCCGCGGACTCCCCTGACATTCCTCCATGGTCGTAATCACCCAACTCAACTTTGGTGAGAACCGGGGAAAGGGGTCAAAATGTAAAAAATATACCCCAAAACAGTGCCTCATGACCCCGCAGGAGTCCCCCGTGGACTCCCCTGACATTCCTCCATGGTCGTAATCACCCAACTCAACTTTGGTGAGAACCGGGGAAAGGGGTCAAAATGTAAAAAATACGCCCCAAAATAGTGCCTCATAATCGGGTAGAGTCACCTGGAAAGTGCCCTCGCATTCCTCCATGGCTGGGGTCTTGAGGCACAAAATGAGGCCCACTCAGAGTGCTTGGTGAGCGGATACATTCTTCCATGATTTCCAACAGCCGTTTTTTTTCTGAGTCCACCCAAAAACTGGGTTTCTGATTTCGTGCGGAAGGTAGTCTGAAAATTATGGATGAATCTTTTTGACAGAGAAGTGGAAATGAATCCCAGGGACTTTTTCCCCTTCTCCGTTGTACCAACCATCGGAGAAGGGGAAAAATCGGCCCGAAGCGCCAAACACCTGGCCACTACTCCCGTTGGCACTTAGAAAAAATTTGACAATTTTTCAAAACTTCATTTTTGATTATTTTAAGATATAATTAAGCGTTTTCTTCACTTTTTTTTGATTTCCACGGGTGGGGGCGCCTGGCAGGCCGCCTATGAGCACCCAAATTCGGCCTGGATCATCCAGGATTTGTGGGCAAAGCTCCATAAACTGACTAAATCACCCAGAGAGGTCCCCTTTCTAGCCCAAATATATATAATACAAATACATTTAAATAGTAAAAGGTGCACTTGTGCTCTGCATTACCCGGAATTTTATTTTCATAGCCCCATGATAGTGATTAAAAATCATTTTCATGGGAAAAAGTGTTAAAACGCCTGATTAAATGATATGCAGGACCCCAGTGAGCTCCAGACTATGTGCATTGTGTTGGGGAACCATATAAATGATAGAATAAATGCATTCAAATGCAAAATAATGATTTAAAATCATTTTAGGGGGACAATTGTGGAGAGGAGCCTGAAAATGACTCTGTTTTAAGATATAATTAAGCGTTTTCTTCACTTTTTTTTGCTTTCCACGGGTGGGGGCGCCTGGCAGGCCGCCTATGATTACCCAAATTCGGCCTGGATCATCCAGGATTTGTGGGCAAAGCTCCATAAACTGACTAAATCACCCAGAGAGGTCCCCTTTCTAGCCCAAATATATATAATACAAATACATTTAAATAGTAAAAGGTGCACTTGTGCTCTGCATTACCCGGAATTTTATTTTCATAGCCCCATGATAGTGATTAAAAATCATTTTCATGGGAAAAAGTGTTAAAACGCCTGATTAAATTATATGCAGGACCCCAGTGAGCTCCAGACTATGTGCATTGTGTTGGGGAACCATATAAATGATAGAATAAATGCATTTAAATGCAAAAATAATGATTTAAAATCATTTTAGGGGGACAATTGTGGAGAGGAGCCTGAAAATGACTCTGCAGCACCCCGGATAACTACCACTTCATCTGGTTTAAATGTGGTGGTGATAGTGGCATTAACTAGTACCCAGTACTGGGAGAGAACCAGGTTACAGCACATGTCTTTTCGACCCAGGAAAGAGTGCTCGAAACGTGGCTAAATCATAGTCACACTGTGGGGTAACATGTTTCAAATGACAGCACACTGCTGCTTGTTGGCAGGCTGACTCACTTCACTTGTCTCACACACACCCAGGGGGAGAAAGAGGACACATTGACCCAGGAAAGAGGCCTCAAAACACAGGTAAAAGTGTGTTAAACTGTGGGGGAACATGTTTCAAATGACAGCACACTGCTGCTTGTTGGCAGGCTGACTCACTTCACTTGTCTCACACACACCCAGGGGGAGAAAGAGGACACATTGGAGCACACATTGACCCAGGAAAGAGGCCTCAAAACACAGGTAAAAGTGTGTTAAACTGTGGGGGAACATGTTTCAAATGACAGCACACTGCTGCTTGTTGGCAGGCTGACTCACTTCACTTGTCTCACACACACCCAGGGGGGAGAAAGAGGACACATTGGAGCACACATTGACCCAGGAAAGAGGCCTCAAAACACAGGTAAAAGTGTGTTAAACTGTGGGGGAACATGTTCAAATGACAGCACACTGCTGCTTGTTGGCAGGCTGACTCAGTTCACTTGTCTCACACACACCCAGGGGGGAAAGATAACACTTGTACCCAGGAATAAGTCTTTGAAAGGCGGGGAAAAGTTGTTTGAAATAGTATAATACCTCCAGGCCGCTTAACTGCACTTTACCACCCAGAAATAATGTTTAAATGGTCGGGGAAAGTATTTTTAAATGTCTGGAAGAGAGTTTTAGACAGTCATTTTGCACGAAATTATTTAACATAGACGCTCTCCTGAAAATGCACAGAATATGTGCTTTTTCAGGAGACCGTTAATGTTAAATGATTTCTTGCAAAATGACTGGCTAAAACCCCGGAATAAATGTTTGAAAAGCGGGGAAAAGTTGTTTAAAATAGGCTGATATCTCCAGGGCGCATCACCAAAAATGTACAAGCCAGGGAAGATGCCTGAATCCCGGATACTTTAGGTCTGTCACTTAGGGTGACCGCACCACTCCGACGCTCCCGAGAGCGGACGTCCATTGTTTGTAAGGCACCTAAGAGGGATAACGTTACATCTCTGATAGTCAGTTTTTCTCCCAGCAGTTCAATTTCCGGTGCTGCGGCTGGGCAGCAGCTGTGTGTCTGTGCTGCGCGCGGCGGGACATTTGAAATACACCGGGCAGCGGCACACTGTGAACTGTGAGGAAGACTCGGGTCTAACTCATGGTCTAACTAACCTTATTTAACAGAAAATAAAATGGCAACAACACGGATTGGGAGCAGTGGTCGCACTCGCGTTAACCGAATACCCCCCCCCCCCCCGTCAGCGCGAGTGAGTGATAAATCGACGGGTAATAATGGATCATGACGGAAATGTTACGATCCTGTCCGTCAAAATGACTGACAACGAAAAAGTCTAAAGCCACCACTGCTTGGGAGAAAGAAACGATGTGATATTTGGGCCCATTTTCGCTGCAATGAGGCGGAGAAAAAAAGCGAATGCATTGTTTTATCAGAAGGGAAGCAATGTGGCCATAACACAGCTGGTAACACCACAAACCTGACCACTCTCTGCAAAGCTGCTCTCTTCATCATTCAACCTGTGCTTTTCATCAAATAAGGACAATAAGTTTGACTAAAATGACAAATTATTAGTTTTGGCCAGACTAGTTTGACTGAAATGTTCTATATAATCTGATGACTAAAAAAGACTCAACAGTTTTCTTTGACTAAAATAAGAATAAAATGCTCAGACTTTTAGTCGATTAAAACTTGACTAAATAAAAACAGGATGAAGGTGACTAAATATGACTAAAACGAAAAAAAAGGAAATTTAACACAGGACTAAGACTAAAACTAAATTAAAAAATAGCTGACGAAATTAACACTAGTGTGACACACACTCTCACACACACACACACACACACACCACACACACACACACACACACACACACACACACACACACACACACCACACACACACACACACCACCACACACACACACACACACACACACACACACCACACACACACACACACACACACACACACCACACACACACACCACACACACACACCCACACACACAACACACACACACACACACACACACACACACACACACACACACACCACCAGTGATAAGGACAGTATTGGCCTAAGTTCCTGAGAACAGAGTGACAGCAGGGACTGACCCCCCCCCATCACTTCCTGGTGACAGCTGAGATCTGACAGAGAGATAGCAACATGCTAACTGCTCTCTCTGATGTCTCAATCAGTCCCTCAGTAAAACACACACTGTTCACAGGACTCTGACACGTACACACAATCATCATATAGGCTTCAACATGTCATGCTATATACAGGTGAAGAATACCAGTGTGCTGCATCATTCTATATTCACACGCTTTGCACATATGTATCTACAGGGGGGGGGTGCTGTACCTTCTAGAGACCCTGAGAGTGGTCCTGGTTATCTGAGTTCACTTGGATGGCGTTCATATCGATGTTACTCAGCCGGTGTTCGGGGGTCTGGAGTCCCGCTGAGCTACTGTTTGTAAATGAACACAACCAACAATTGGATGTAAAAACACTCACCAGATGTTCCCTTTATCCCAACTACAAGCAGACAAGCAGCCTTTAAGGTTCATATGTGCCCGTTACCTTTGGTGGATCACAGTTATAAATAAAGACCATATTTGTTTTTATTTTAAAATGCAACTGAACAACATTATTTCTGAATTAAATCACGATATGACAAATGTACAAATAAAGGGTTTTTCTTAAGTCTTTTTTTAGAGGATTTACAACATTGATGTGAGTCTACAACACACAGCCTATCAGAACAGAGCTGTGTGTGTGTGTGTGTGTGTGTGTGTGTGTGTGTGTGTGTGTGTGTGTGTGTGTGTGTGTGTGTGTGTGTGTGTGTGTGTGTGTGTGTGTGTGGCCGCGGCCGCGGACGACGCTCGCCATTTCCACGGCTTTTCGGCACTGGGGGACAGCAAGCCTTCCATGGAGCCGATACACGACGATGCCTGGTTTATTCGGGACATGCGGCTGCATGTCCGGCTGCGCTCGCTATCGGCTAACGGACAGCTGGCGACTAGCAGCTAGCGGCTAACGACATCCGACTGTTAGCCCCTTATTTTTTTTTGTGGTGCCGGAGAGGAGGTTCGACCATGTCTGGTCGGCCTCGTGTGGATCCTCTCGCTTTTTCACCTCCTCGACGGCGGCTTGGGCCGTCGCCCATGCCTTCTTCGGCCCGTGGGTGTCGCGCTCCTGGACCCCGTCTCGCCTCGACTCTACGGTTTCGGACGTCGCCCATGCCTTCATCTGCCCGTGGGTGGCGAGCTTCGGGACCCTGCCTGGCCTCTCCTATAACCGCGGCTCACGGTTCGCCTCGACGGCGGCTTCAGACGGCGCCCCGTCTGGCCTCTTCCTTCGCCTCGGCAGCAGCTTCGGACGTCGCCCACGCCTTCATCGGCCCATGGGTGGGGCGCTTCTGGACCCTGCCTGGCCTCTCCTAAACCGCGGCTCACGGTTCGGCTCACGGTTCGCCTCGACGGCGGCTTCGGACGGCGCCCCGTCTGGCCTCTCCCCTGTCCACGGCTCCCTCCTCCCGAGGACACGGCTCCTTCCTCCCGAGGACTTCGTACCCTAACCCTAACCCTCGCCCTCGTTGGGGCCCCTACCCTCTCCTGCGGCCCTGTTCCATGGCCCGGCCCTCGCCGGCGACCCCGCCCTCCTCGGCCCCTGTGGTGCTTCCTCCCGGACGCGAGGATTGTGTCCATGGTTGAATTCTGGGGGGCTTGTGTAGTGATCACTTATTAATACACTGGGTTACATAATTCAATCAAGGAACTACAGGTTGGGGGTATTGTTCCGCACGGACACAAATGTTGACGGTACCTACTGTGTACTTACTGCGTGCCCTCCCTTTCGCTTTCTCTTCTCTTCCTGGGCTGCGACCCGACAACATGTCTATTTCTGTCGCTCATTAAAGTACCCATTTGCACCTTCATTGCACCGCCTCCGACTCCCTTCTCTCGGCACTACAAAGTGTACATATTCTTTGAGAAAGGGGCCAGAGGGATGGGAGACCAAACTGGAAAAAATGCTGCTCCAAAAACAAGTTAAACAATAATCACTTGAAATGAGTCCAAACCTCTGCCAACAGAACAGGTGAACATGAGCTTGGTAATAATCTGGAGAACTCATGTTGAACTATATTTGACCAGAATCAGGATGTGCTGTGTTTCAATATAAGCCTCAAATGCTCAAAGGTTTTCTGTGTTCTGATGTTAGTTGGTGATTTTCTAATAAATATGTAAAAGAACATGTGTTTCATCTGAGACTCAAAATAAGATGATTTGACTGAACAAGATGATGCATTGTCTAAAAACAAGACCTGATATCTCACTGCAGTGTTACTTCTGAAGTGTCTTCTCTCAGGTGGAGAGACATACTCTGACTGGATGTTAGACACAGATACTGGGAAAGATTTAGAGCTTTTGTAGTGCAGGTGCATGTTGCAAAAAAAGTATTGTTACAGTGGAAGAAGGGGGCGGGGCGTCTGAAGTCAAAGATGAATCTTGATTGGGCCAAATTTGACCCGAGTCACCCACAACAATGCAACCCAGTCTCACAAAACAACGTGTAATAGCTGCGTTGGTCCACCGGGCAAAACGTAGCATATTCACAAATAACCCTCTCGAGGCGTGGATACAATATTTAGTAAAAAAAAACATGGAGCTCAAATAATCTTAGTAATATCTATCAAACTATGGATCCTACACATCCACTGGACGCAGATTCTAAAAGTACAATATACACTTCTCACTAGAAATGTAATCAAAAAGCATTTTAACGCCAAACTCTCCTTCAATTTAGGATTTTCCACAAAAAATAAGTCAGGTTTTTTTTCTGACGCTGGGAAAGTTTGCGATCACGTGACACGGACACCGGTCATTAGAAATGAATAGGAACACATATTGTATCCATGTCACGACTTGAGAGGGTTATTTGTGAACATACTACGTGTTGCCCTGTGGACCAACGTAGCTAGTACACGTTGTTTTGTGAGGCTGGGCTGGCATTGCTGCTGGGTCTTCCACTTGGACACCAACTCATACACTTTTTCTTTGAGAGACCTTCAAACTGGGCCTAAATTCTCAAAGTCTGTGTTGTAGTTGATGTAGCTGTTGTGGAGGCCTTGTTCTGATAACAAAAACCAAGAGGTAGTTATTATCATTTAAACTTGAAACTCAATGTCCTGAGTAACGGCTGTCCCTGTTGGCCTGGTTGCTTCACACTTTGTTCACCTCCACATCTCATCCTCTTCGTCATCCTCTTCGTCAGGAATGTGATCCTCAACTTCCAAATCTTCATCGTCTACAAAAGCCTCTCTCTCTTCTAGAATCATTTCAAGGCCTTTTTCCAATCAGGCCATAAAAGACTGGTTTCCTCAAGATGGAGGGCACACACCACAACACACCACACACACACCACACACACACACACACACCACACACCACACACCACACACACACACACACACAACAACACACACACACACACACACACACACACACACACCACCACACACACACACAACACACACACACACACACCCACACACACACACACACACACACACACACACACACACACACACACACACACACACACACACACCACACACACACACACACACACACACACACACACACACAGCAGGCCCAGCTAGGAGGAGGACAGAGTGAAGATAACCAGGATCTACAATTTCCACATTTATTGACAAGTGCACCTGAACTCCTCTGTGTGTGGTGTGTTGTGTGTGTGTGGTCATAGAAACATTCTATACAGAAAATGAGCCGGGGATGAGTGGTTTATAAAGTACCTGAAGGCATCATCAGACCCTGAACGCCTCACGAGGGTTTAAAGAAGTTGTTGCTCACACTGACAGTTTTCATCTGATAGGGCGCCCTGGTCGTCATGGGAGAAACGGTTTTGTAATCTGTAATCCATCAGCGTCTTCATGATCAGTTTCTCAGAAATGAAGCTCAGGTCAACTACAGTTTAATTTATGTGTTTAGTTTCATCATCTCAAAGGTCAGTTATTAATGAAGTTAGCTTAGCTCACGGCCTGTTAGCATGCAGAGTGTGATCAGTGCTGTCACTCAATCTGAGAGTTTAGGTCATTACAACAGCTGTTGGCCTTCAGTGCTTTGTTCACTCAGGTTTTTGGTTCTTGAGTTGCTTGATTAAATATGAAGCAGTCAAACCCAATTCTAGTTATTCTGTATGTGTGAAAAAGTTAGTAATTTGGTGTTGCCCATTTACGTCTACATGTTCTCCTCGTTAATGACGTTTAATCATTTCCCTCAACATAGGATCATTTGAGGCGTATGCAGTCATCTCACATGTGGAAACACTGTGTGGGAGAAGAGAGGCGTCATGTGAAGATCAAATGTATAGATATGTTATATATTATATTCCAGTAAAGCCCCACCTCTCCCTGTACGTTGATACACAGCGAGGACAGAGCGTAGAGACTGCAGAGAGACAGACATGGATCAGCTGCTGCTGCTGCTGCTTCTGCTGAGGAGCTCGGGTAAGAATCCACTTTACACTTATTATTATATTTATAATATTTGTGTGATCTCTCGCTACACACACACACACACATAACTTTTTTGAAGTGTCCTTTTCTATAAAGTTATCAAATCTAAACGGTAACTCTTTGCACTTTGTTGTCAGGTTGTGAGTGTGAGTTGTGTGGTGTGTGTGTGTGTGTGTGTGTTGTGTGTGTGTGTGTGTGTGTGTGTTGTGTGTGTGTGTGAGAGAAGCTCTGCTCACTGAAAACTGAACAACTCCCAATTGGTGATGGCTCTAAATAAATCATTAAATAAATGCTGTGCCGGTGCTAGGCTAAGCTAGCTGGCTAAAGTGAATAAGTATGAGGGGCCGTACAGGCCGTAATTCATACTGGTCCTCTCACGCACATACATTCTCCTTTACATACATATATTTTCACTCTTACACGTATATCTCCTTTTACATATTATTCACTCTCACACACGTATATATTACACTCACACATTCATACATTCTGCTCTCATATTATCAATTTCAATGCACACATTCATACATTGTGACTCACACATTTATAAGTTTTTCACTCACACATTTTTACATTTTGTTCTCATATTCATATATTTTAATGTTCATATTTATACATTTTGCTCTCATGCACATTCATTCAATGTTTACATTTAATATTATAAATAATATATGCATGTATGAAGACATTATATGTATGCAAGAGAATAATACATGTATGTGTGAGAGAAAGTATAGTGGAAACGGAAGGAGTATGGTTTGGAAGGCAGGTCATTATCGCGCTGTGATTGGCTCAGAAGGTCGAGCGGCGGGGGCTCATGTTCAGAACTTCTGATTCAAATCAACATGATGGAGGGAGATTAATCCGTGATCTACGGACCATTTGTTTTTCTTTATTAAACAAGTAAACGGAAGAGTGTCTGCGAGGCGTTTTTGCTTTTTGTTTTTTACCTTACTAAATGGTCTAATGGTCATTGGAGAGGGGAGAGGGGGAGGGGGAGGGGGGGGACGCGAAACTCGCGGAAGTGATTTCAAAACAAAAGCACTCGTTTGCTTGGAACGTTGATAATATTATAAACGAGGGGAAACGAGGTGAATTTAGCGATCACAACGAAAACGGCCAAGACACACATTGAGCCCAGAAAATGAATGTTATTAAGGACTGTAATGTAAATATAATAAGTCTATGTCTAAAATGGACAACATTGTTAGGAGATTTAAACTATACAGCGATTCTGCACTGCGGTCACTCAGCCGTCTCTCCACGTTGTTTTTCAAATCAGCTGCTCTTCATTTTTTTTTTACCGCAAGTTCTTAATAAAACTGACACTGTTGGACTCGGTATTATTTTGACTGCTACCAACAATAAAATTACTTTTTTTTTAGTAATCCTCTGTCAAAGTCCCCTCCTGAGTACTAGAATGCATGTTTCTCTACTATTTTTGAATAAGCGTTAAAACACCTTTCTTCATGAGACTTATATTGTTGGACAGAGTATTTTAAGAGGATGGTAGACATGATATCAGCACTAGTACTGCAGCAGCAGCATTTTACACCATGCAAAGTCTTTAGAGTCTGGCCTGGACAGCTGGTCTATCCTTCAGCAAAGTGACACACCCTTGTGACTCTTGTTGGCCTCTTATGGGACTGCTGTCTTTTAAATATGATTATTTCTCTGCTCCTAGTTCATTCCTCTCTGATTCTTCCACCAGTCCCAGTCATTGCATGTCAGAGCTTCGAAAAATGTGTCCAATTCAACTAAATGTTTTTTTGTGAGTGAAGGCCAGAGCTAAATTATAGATTGTTTGATTGTGTACGGTGAGAGAAAATAATTCCACATCCTCCTATGAAACTTTTTTTGTTTACTTTTCCATTATACTTATACTTACTTGTATTAGACAGGGTTCTTACGGTCATTAAAAACCTGGAAAAGTCATGGAAATTCAAAATGCTAATTCCAGGCCCTGGAAAACAATATTTTCCCCAAAGTTTTGGAAAAGTCATGGAAATGTGACTAAAATTGCATCAAATATAATTTATATTTTATCTAATCGCCAAAATAGTAATACTATAATGATAATAAATACTGTATAGTAATGAAACGTAAAATGGCATTTAACTGACGAGGTATTTTGCTGGTGAGAGATTTTAGTTGCTTTAGCCTGTAGAAGCTAGTAAGCCTATTATTGGATTTGTTTTAGAAAGGGACAACATGTTTCAGACCCTATTTTCCTGTTCCATGTTAAAATAAACCATTTTCAGTGGAACCGCTGAGACAGAGTCATGTTTTTGGTCATGGAAAATGAGGTATAGGTCATGGAGAAGTCATGGAGAAGCATTGGTGAAAAAGTGTATGAACCCTGATTGGAACATTTGCATGTTGAACTACATGCTGGATATCTTCCCCAGCCTCAAGGAAATACAATAAAATAAATGGATTCATAATTTTAAACAATTGATAAAAATGTATAAATTAATAATGTTTGGTGCAAACATTTCAAATTTAAATACAAAAGGAAAAAAAAGTTTACTTTTGAAATGATTTCTCACAAAAACCTTTCTAAATAGTAAATTATTAAAAAGCGTGTAGTCAATAGACGTTTTTCTGCCTAAAATAGTTGAAATTGAACGTAAACTATATCAAACACCACATCCATGGCAGTTAACCCATTTTTGCCAGCTATTTAAATTGACTTTGGTTGAAGTTAATACAAATATTCATATTAAAATATTCATATATATATATATATATATATGTGAATATGTGACTTCTCTGTATGAACGTGTTATTCTCAGCTTTAGTAAACTGGTGAAATGACTCCAGAGTGAGTTCACTGACGTGTTCCTGAGATGATAGAAAACTCTGTTTACCTATCTTCTGATTTCTCCTCAGGACTCCAGGCTGAAGGAGAACACAACTCAACAGGTAAAGTGCTCAGTGTATTCAGTGTAATTTTATTCATTTATATATATATATATATATATATATATATATATATATATATATATAATATATATTTTTTATATATATATATATATATATATATATATATATATATATATATAATAGCATATCATTGATGCAGTCTTTCTGAACACTTTTAAATAAAATACTGCAAATGAAGAATATTTGTAACTGTCAAGTTATGATCTGGTCTTAATGATTGACTCCTGCCCAAACTTGAAAACGGCCCGATTCCCTCCAAAAGGACACATGGGACAACTCAGATTTGCATCATTCTCCTCTTTATTTCGAGTTATTGCAGAATTATCTCTGCTTCATTTAGCCTCTTGATAGCCTTCTGATGCTCATTCAGGTTGAAAACCTTAAACACAAAACATACAAACATTCACTTCATCTCAAGTTATAATTAAACTTAACACTTAAACAAAAATAATTGCATCTCAACAAAGTAAATTATAATCCAGCATCTTATGTTTTAGCTTAACTTCATAAACTAGAAATAATAATTCATCTTAATAAAACATGGTTCCAACAGAAAAATACATTTACAAAATATATCACCAGCAGCGTCTTTGGTTGAATCCTTGAGTCTTTCTCCTCTCCCAGTGAATTGTTTGCTTCTCTGCTGAGAGTGTGCCTTCCCAGGTGTGTTGCATTAAGCTCCTTAACTAGGAGTGGCACAAGTGATGTGTCGGTCGCGAACGAGCCGATTCTTTTGAACGGCTCTTTGGTACGAACGAGGGGAAGCGAGTCCTACTTGGTGAGAGCCGTTCTTGTTATTGTTCAATCGTTGGTCCACACTCACTGCCTTCCAACATCCACTCGCCTTTTCAAAGCTTGATTTTGTTCCCCAAACGTATTCTGTGAAGACCCGCCCCTACTCAGAGAGAGAAGTCATAACAAGTGGTACAGGACAGGTAGACAACGTGTTTTTCGGATGGAAAATGAGCCAAACGCGAAAACGCAGCAGCATTTGGATTCACTTCAACCAAAACCCAGGCAGTGATAAAGCGCACCATTTGTAAAGGCAAAATATCCTTTAAAGCAGGATCAACAAATAATCTCCATCGCCACTTAAAAACACAGTATCTAATATTAAGAGTTGCGTGAATTTCATTCAAGGCAAGGACAACTTTATTTACTTAACACATACAGAGGGTAAATTCAAAGTACATTCACTGACATGAATGACATGGATATGGCGCCACTTGTGTCATGTTACAATGCAGATTATTGACATTAGGTCTGGCAATACAGTCAATCATTATCCTGGTGATTATTTCGCAGATAAACCTAGTAACCCGCCCCCTTTAAAAAAAACGGCTCTTTTGAACGGCTCTTTGAAAGGAACGGAGCCATAAGATCCGGCTCCCTTCAAAGAGCCATAATTCCCATCACTAAGGCCCAATCCCAAACGCCCCCTACACCCTACCCCTACACACTACCCCTCCGTTTGCGCGTTCGCGCGGAGGGTCCGCCACAATTAAGTGCTGTTCCAAACCAACGAGTGTGGAGAGGTGTGGGGGGGAGTGGGCTATCAAGCCCTCAAACAGCGAGTCTGCATCGGTGCTGACTTGAGACTGGTCTCTACCTGACCGGAGTCACGCTGTGTGTGTCCGTCATGAAACACGCTGTTAAAAAGTAGTTCCAGCAAACATCCACTGATAAACTGCGATGTTAACAACCTCATGATAACCTCATATTTTAAAATTTAGGATCATACCTGTGTTTAGTCTAGAAAAAGGTAAATGTGTGCATTTTATTATAAAGTTGTGTATATTTACAGACTGTTGCAAATACTAAGAAGCTTATAAACATCAGGTTTAAAACTAAAAGAGCTTTACAAAAAAGTAACACAATTAAAGATGTTTGGAGTTTTATTTGAGTTATTAATTTACATTTTTTGTCTAAGAGATGCTGATTTGAAACCGTTGTCACATACAGTTACGGCATTTCCTGTTTCTGCCGGAGAGAGGGGAGTTTGTCCCAAAGCTTGCCGCTGTATTTACTCCCTCCATCTGACAGGAGGGAGCCTCGTTGAGCTGCGAGTGAGGCTACAGACGGAGTTCACTCCGCCACGGAGGGGTAGGGTCGAGGGAGTGGTTTGGGATTGGGCCTAAGTGGCACACTCTTCCTTTGAGCCACCTCCTCAGTGGAAGCACAGACCCTAGGCTCCCTGTCTCCACCTGCTGGACTGGAGCCAGATTTTGATTTCTCTGGCTCTGCCAAAACAGTAACCCTTTAACAGCCAGCGCCACCATTTGGTAGAGCTCCTTTTGTGTCTTGATATCTTGTTGAAAAATAAATAAAAAAGTTTACTCCATCTGATTCAGCCAGCTCTACAATTTGGTAGACATGTTATGCACAAAACAACTCTAGATGTCACTGTGGTTCGAATAGAAAGCCCTTCAGCTAGCTTCAACTTGTATTTATATATACAGTCTATGGCTTCAACTGAGAAAGTTGGCATGCTAAAAATCACTGCTGACGAAATCACTCTTTTTGGTCAACTTTTGTAAGATAACCATGTCATTTTTGACATATTTTAGTGTCAGAGCACTGAGTGAACATAATCAGATAACTTGATGCACAAAAAAGGGTGTAATTATTTTTTTGAAAATATGCTCAACCAACCGGTCGAATTGGCCTTTTATGGTAAACTAGCAATATGACTTTTTCAGAGTTTCAGAGATGTTTTTCAATAAAATATGGTAAATAAATGGCTAGATTTGTGGTAATATTACTACATCTAGTACTGCCTTATGATTCTCAGAGTGAAGAGTGATAATAATTCATAAAGCAGCTTTCATGCATGGCATTCAGCCCGAAGTTGCACACAGATGAGCAAGTTAGGCCAACACAGGATATAGACATTTGCTGTTAGGCCAGTGGTTTCTTGTTAGGCCAATTCAGCATCTACAGTAAGATGAGCAAGTCTTTTTTTATTATGAAAAACACTTAACATTACTTTTTTCCTTTTTTTACAATTATAATTTATTTCTTTTATGAATATATCTATATATTGCTCATTTCCATAAAATAATATTTTTATTTCAGTTTGTGTTTTATTTGAGTTTGATGCATACAAATACTGTACTGTATGATGATTGTTGAAAATGCACTTTTACCATAGAAGGCCAGCTCGACCAGTTGGTAGAGGCTCAAAAAAACAAAACTGTGTGGTCAGTCAAAAAATGTGTTTGTGGTTAGTTGTGGCCCATTTGATAAAAAAATGCAAACAAATAATTGTTCCATAGCTTTTTTCTTGGTCTGGCAGTTAAAAGGTTCATGTTCTGCACAGATAGTGCCTTAACTTGAATTTGAAAACACGTGGCAACTTTATTAATACAGCAGATGAAAAGATTTGTGGAAGATAAATTCTTCATGGGCTTCAATGGCTCTCGAGATAAAGGGCGTTTTATGGTTGCTTGTATTATCCTCAGATAGTGGTTTGTTTAAATAACTAGTGACATTTTAATAAATATTGCAAAAAAGGGCATATATATAACCTGGCCGGCTTAACCAGTCTGTATTTCTTCAAGCACCACAAGATTCAGAGTTTATAAAGTAACTACACAGTAAAAGTACTTCATAGTACTTGTGGGGGTTTCAGTAGTACTGAGTCCAACAGGATCAATCTCACGAAGAACTAATGCAACAAAAAATAATTCCCTCATCAAACTTAGCAGAAGTGGCTTGCTTTTGTTCTCAGGAGGGGACTTTGACAGAGGATTTCTAAAAAATACACAGTAAAAGTACTTCAATGTATTGTTAGTAGCAGGCAAAACTAATACTGAGTCCAACAGTGTCAGTTTTATTAAGAACTTGTGGTAAAAAAAAATTGTAAAAAAAAATGAAGAGCAGCTGATTTGAAAAAACAACGTGGAGAGACGGCTGAGTGCCGCAGTGCAGAATCGCTGTATAGTTTAAATCTCCTAACAATGTTGTCCATTTTAGACATAGACTTATTATATTTACATTACAGTCCTTAATAACATTCATTTTCTGGGCTCAATGGTGTCTTGGCCGTTTTCGTTGTGATCGCTAAATTCACCTGTTTCCCCTCGTTTATAATATTATCAACGTTCCAAGCAAACGAGTGCTTTTGTTTTGAAATCACTTCCGCGAGTTTCGCGCCCCCCCCCTCCCCCTCCCCCTCTCCCCTCACTCCAATGACCATTAGACCATTTAGTAAGGTAAAAAACAAAAAGCAAAAACGCCTCGCAGACACTCTTCCGTTACTTGTTTAATAAAGAAAAACAAATGGTCCGTAGATACACGGATTCATCTCCCTCCATCATGTTGAATGTGTGAGTGTAAATATATACGTGTGTGAGAGTGAAAATGTATGTATGTAAAAGGAGAATATATGTGCGTGAGAGGACCAGTATGAATTACGGCCTGTAAGGCCCCTCATACACACACACACACACACACACACACACACACACACACACACACACACACACACACACACACACACACACACACACACACACACACACACACACACACACACACACACACACACACACACACACACACAGAACTTTTTTGAAGTGTCCTTTTTCTAATGTACTTTCTTTGCACACATAACCCAGGTCATAAAGGGTTCACTCTGTTTGGTGAACCCTTGGCCAATCATAACACAGAGTTTTCAGCACAGAAGTGCCTTAGCCAATCAGAATGCAGATCCTGTATCACAGTAGGCGGGCTTCACTGCGCACTCGTCAGACCCGAGGTGACAGTTAAAGCTCCCATGTCATGCTTTTTCGGTTATTATCCGTCCCCTTGTGTGTTATGAAGGTTTTTATGCATGTAAACGGTGTGCAGAGTCAAAACCCTCAAAGTACACCCTGTAGCGAGTAAAACTCTAACACAGAAAATACCTCCCCAAAACACCTCGTTGGAGATACGTCACTGCCCATTTGAGTCTTCCATTTAGTTCCGGGTACGGCCTGATGTCATGCAGTACCCGGAACGAAATGGACCAATCCCGAAGAGCTATGGCCACACCCAGCGGCGCTGGCCGCACCCTCTGCCAGCCTAACATTTACTGTTGGAAGCTCTGGTTCAGTTCACAATCGATCCAGTCATGCCACTGCCAAGGACCTGTTTCCTGAAATGTGAGGAGAAATCTGAGCTGTTTGTCCTACCGACGGAAGAACCACGACGAAGTCAGTGGTTGAAATTTCTTTTTAACACTGTTCCTTCAGAGGTTCGAAGAACCGGCATTTCACAGACGAAAGCTTCCAAAACATTGCCCAGTTTGAAGCCGGATATGCACAGCTTGTTTGGACCGTTTGGAGCAGGGGAAGATCCGGGTACACAACCTGTAAGTTTGCATTGTTATTTGTGTATTTATCAAACAAGACTGTTTAAATGTGTAAACTGTGTTGGACTGCTAAGCCATTGACACAGTGCTAACTGTGCTAACTAAGTTGCTAGAGTTTCCATATATCAACTCTAATATCAGCAGATGGCCTTGCATACATGTATCTCATAGCAGGAGAATGTCTGCATTCACACACAAAATACCTATTGACAGTATACTCCGGGTGATTTGCCGTGCGGTCAGTCGCGAAACGTAATTACATTATAGCTGGCGTAGCGTGTATGCAACCGATCTAACCCACGGAGCTAGACCTAGGTCGGAAAAACATTTTTGTTATGCTACGTTGCTAGCGTTTAAATATATCAACTACAATGTCAGCAGATGGCCTTACATGTTTGTCATGGCAGGAGAATGTCTGCAGTCACACACGGAATACTCATACAGTATACTCCGGGTGATTTACCGTACATTGTGACAGGCTAGCTGTATGCTAGCGCAAACAATGTATTCATGCAAGTTACAATGTATGACCGAACGTAGCAGAATACCCGTATACGATTGCAATTATAAACACGTTATTGCTAGCCTAATATGAACCACTAGCTTTTGTTCATAGTAGTTTTATTACACTGCATTATAGTTGCCGTTCCTCCAAGCTAACGTTCATATCGTGTTAGCTACCAAGGTAAACAAAGCTAGGTTAGCATATTAGCAGGCAAGCTGTTCATTACACTCCTACCACAACTACTACTAACGAATCTAAAACAACTAAGTTTCTCTAATATTTTGTGATTTGCATTTGATTTCGTCCAGCCAGATCCTGGCGGACAATCCATGACGGGGACGGGACTTCTACTACTACTGAGGCCTCGTGCTAAAAGGCACCGGCTGCGCCCAGGCAAGATGCGAGGAGGAATGGATGATATACTGTGTGTATATATGTATATTTACGTTCATTTTGTAATTTCTAAAAATAAAGTTGAATGGAAATACTTAGTAGGCCTATCCTTTCTTCCCTGAATTATTTGCTCCTATAACATATCATTCATATATAGCAAACCATGATTTGATTTCTCATCAAACAGTAGTAGTTTATTACAGGTAAAAATAACTTACTCTTTGTTATGACCGGCTCGTAGGCCACAACGGAAAGACAAGGAGACATACACGAGTTTACAAAACCACGGCACATTTATTGTGGTAAATGCAGAGATAGGTGGTCGGAGAGAGAATCGCCGGGCCGCTGGGATTAATAGCACCGGCTACGGAGGTGTCCGTGATCGCGCTGATTACCCTCTTCAGCTCCACCCCATCGTAAGACCTGCAACACACCTGCACAAAGGCCCTGGGGCCGTCACACTCTTCTATAACAACAGTTGTAGGTTCAGTTCGGTTAGTTAGCGTATAAATATCAGCTGTACCGACGCCATTATTACACTGATGTTCCCCGAAAAAAGCGGGCGGAGCCTCTCTGGTGGTTGACTAATCAGAACAGAGTGGCCGAGCTGACCAATCGGAGCACACTAGGCTCACAGGGAGGGGGGGGCAAGAGCTCCAACGAGTCGTTTAGTGGAGAGAGTGAATACTGCTGAATACACATGCTTGACAGAGATGCTGTATGAGAAACCAATGTGAGTTTGGAACATTGCACAGTATAAATCTATTTTAGTATACCTCAACAATGTAATTATGATCAGTGGAAATGTGTGTGTGGTGTGTGTGTGTGTTTGTAGCCTTTATTTATCCAGGTTAAAAAATCCCATTGAGATCAACGATCTCTTTTACAAGGGAGACCTGCGGTACATTGAGTTACACATATAAAAACAAACAGAAACAAAAAGGACATCACAACATAATTACAGGGTATACATTAGCAACCTATTACATTTACAGGTATCCAATAACATTTCATCCAGCCGTGCTTTAAAACGATGCAAGGGAATCAAAATGCTCAGTTTCAATTTTTTGCATAGTGTTCCAAGCTAGAGGAGCAGCGCACATAAAAGCTTTAGCACCTAGAAACAGTCCTAGCACTTTGCACATGTAATAAAAACACATCCTGTGATCTCAGGCAATAGCTACTTGCCACTCTCCGTGAGATCAAGGAGCAGATATAAGAAGGTAGTTTACCCAGCATGGCTTGTGTAGATGAACATGTACCAATGACTGAGCCTCCGACCAGTAAGTGAAGGCAGACCTGCCTTGGCATACAGGGTACAGTGATGAGTAAGTGCTTTACAGTTAGTAACACATCTCAGAGCACTGTGATAGGCGGCATCTAACCTTTCCAGGCAATGGGCAGGTGCATTCATGTAGATCAAATCACCATAGTCTAGCACAGGTAAAAAGGTAAAAAGGTCACAGTGACTAGCATTTTCCTGGCTTCAAAAGAGAAACAGGACTTGTTTCTGAAAAAGAAACCTAATCTAACCCTCAGCTTTTTAAGCAGATTAGTGACGTGAAGTTTAAAAGTAAGACAATCATCAAGCCAGATACCAAGGTATTTATAACAGCTAACCACTTGGAGTACTTGTCCTTGCATAGTAACAATATCCAAAGCAGTCTCTGGAGTCTTTTTAGCTTTAGAAAAGAGCATTACCTTGGTTTTCTCAACATTTAAAAGAAGCTTTAGTTCAGAGAGCTGAGTCTGAATAATGTTAAAAACAGCCTGTAATTTAACACCAGCCTCCTTAATGGAGGGACCTGCACAGTACATCACGGTGTCATCCGCATAAAAATGCAAAGTAGCTTCATCCACATTTTCACCTAAACTATTGATGTATATGGAGAATAAAAGTGGACCTAAAACAGAACCTTGAGGAACACCATTAGCAATGTTCAACCACTCAGAAGACAGCCCATCAAAGTGAACACATTGGGACCTTTCAGAGAGGTAGTTCACAAACCACCCACTGCATGGCTGGATATACCAATACTGAGTAGCCTTTGCTTTAAGATGCGATGATCGACGGTATCAAACACTTTGGAAAGGTCAATAAATAGAGCTGCACAACTCTGCTTATTATCTAAAATACTTGTAATGTCATTCAGCACTTTCATTGTGGCAGTGATGGTGCTATGTTGTGTGTGTGTGTGTGTGTGTGTGTGTGTGTGTGTGTGTGTGTGTGTGTGTGTGTGTGTGTGTGTTGTGTGTGTGTGTGTGGTGTAGGCTAAGCTAGCTGGCTAAAGTGAATAAGACTGGAGTTAACATTAGTAAATAAGTACATTTACTCAAGTGCTGTACTTAAGTACAATTTTTAAATACTATTTCCATGTGTTACTACCTTGTACTTCTACCCAACTACAAGTTAGAGGTAAATGATGTGCCTTTACTCCACTACATGTATTTAATACCTTTAGTTACTTCACAGATGTGGATGAATCATAACTAAACTGTAGCTCTGCACGTATGACCAATAAGAAAAGCCTGAATGATGTGAAATATAATCAAGTGTTGAATCAGACTTTAGTTCCACCTGGAGTCAATTCACAAGCTCCCCTGCAGTCAGGGCCGGACTGGGACAATAAGTCAGGCCGGGAGTTATACACCCAGCCGGCCACTACCAGTTTCTATTGGTGCCATTTTGATGGATTTATTTGTGAATATTTACAGCGTTGCTGCCCGTAGTGATAGCCCTACACTTTACATTTACTGCCCCAGAATAAACATATGGACATGGGTTACTACTTCAAAGAATTGTGCAAATATATTTTGGAACCTATCCATGTGAACATGTTTTAAGTGGGACCTCAATTCCTCTAGGGGGTCCGGGGTCTGCCCACCCGGTAAGATTTTGTATTTAATGTTGGAGTTAAATGGGGAAATAAAGAGACTAGATCTATGGGAACACCCATATGAAACAGAACTGTATACATTTCAATAATCATCAAATCATAAGAACATGGCCATAACCCTAACATACCATTTCCAATATGAAAGAACATTGAAACTTATTTATTTATTTATGGTTCATTTATAGTTGTGAGTGTGTCTGGGCTCCTGTCTCCCCCTCACCCCCCTCACCCCCTCAAACTTACACACACACACACACACACACACACACACACACACACACACACACACACACACACACACACACACACACCACACACCACACACACACACACACACACGCGTGCACACACACACACACACACACACACACACACACACACACACACACACACACACACACTTTTGTGGAGGTAACGAGGAAGATGCTGCCTTCAGGATCCAGTAGATGCAGTTAGTGATAGGGGAGTGAGGCGTTCAGGTGACAGCAGAAGGTGGGAACTGGCAGCATCTCTTTCAGTTAGTTAATGTCTGCAGTTAGTGATAGGGGAGTGAGGCGTTCAGGTGACAGCAGACGGTGGGAACTGGCAGCATCTCTTTCAGTTAGTTAATGTCTGCAGTTAGTGATAGGGGAGTGAGGCGTTCAGGTGACAGCAGACGGTGGGAACTGGCAGCATCTCTTTCAGTTAGTTAATGTCTGCAGTTAGTGATAGGGGAGTGAGGCGTTCAGGTGACAGCAGACGGTGGGAACTGGCAGCATCTCTTTCAGTTAGTTAATGTCTGCAGTTAGTGATAGGGGAGTGAGGCGTTCAGGTGACAGCAGACGGTGGGAACTGGCAGCATCCTCTGGTTCCTCCTAATGTACTTGTTGCTGTAGAACATGTGTCAGTGTGATGATGGTGCTCCATGACTCATTTGAACTGAAGGAGCATATTCTCTAAAGTGAACTGTTGCTTTAACTCTGAATATGTGACTTCTCTGTATGAACGTGTTATTCTCAGCTTTAGTAAACTGGTGAAATGACTTCAGAGTGAGTTCACTGACGTGTTCCTGAGATGATAGAAAACTCTGTTTACCTTATCTTCTGATTTCTCCTCAGGACTCCAGGCTGAAGGAGAACACAACTCAACAGGTAAAGTGCTCAGTGTATTCACCCTGTTACTCTTTAAGTGATTACAGCCTGTAAACAACCTTTATCATAAAACATGATGTAGTTTAAAGACTTCACCACTAGCTGATCCTAGTTTCATCATTTATCATGTTACCATGGAAACCAGGATATACTTCAAAGGTCAACAACAAACCATCACCTTTTCATCACCACCACTTTTCATGATTATACTTTATAAATAAATACCATCAGATCATCACATGTTACAGCCATGTTGGGGTTCTCCATCAGATCATCACATGTTACAACCATGTTGGGGTTCTCCATCAGATCATCACATGTTACAACCATGTTGGGGTTCTCCATCAGATCATCACATGTTACAACCATGTTGGGGTTCTCCATCAGATCATCACATGTTACAACCATGTTGGGGTTCTCCATCAGATCATCACATGTTACAACCATGTTGGGGTTCTCCATCAGATCATCACATGTTACAACCATGTTGGGGTTCTCCATCAGATCATCACATGTTACAACCATGTTGGGGTTCTCCATCAGATCATCACATGTTACAACCATGTTGGGGTTCTCCATCAGATCATCACATGTTACAACCATGTTGGGGTTCTCCATCAGATCATCACATGTTACAACCATGTTGGGGTTCTCCATCAGATCATCACATGTTACAACCATGTTGGGGTTCTCCATCAGATCATCACATGTTACAACCATGTTGGGGTTCTCCATTAGATCATCACATGTTACAACCATGTTGGGGTTCTCCATCAGATCATCACATGTTACAGCCATGTTGGGGTTCTCCATCAGATCATCACATGTTACAACCATGTTGGGGTTCTCCATTAGATCATCACATGTTACAACCATGTTGGGGTTCTCCATCAGATCATCACATGTTACAGCCATGTTGGGGTTCTCCATCAGATCATCACATGTTACAACCATGTTGGGGTTCTCCATCAGATCATCACATGTTACAGCCATGTTGGGGTTCTCCATCAGATCATCACATGTTACAACCATGTTGGGGTTCTCCATCAGATCATCACATGTTACAGCCATGTTGGGGTTCTCCATCAGATCATCACATGTTACAACCATGTGGGGGTTCTCCATCAGATCATCACATGTTACAACCATGTTGGGGTTCTCCATCAGATCATCACATGTTACAGCCATGTTGGGGTTCTCCATCAGATCATCACATGTTACAACCATGTTGGGGTTCTCCATCAGATCATCACATGTTACAGCCATGTTGGGGTTCTCCATCAGATCATCACATGTTACAACCATGTGGGGGTTCTCCATCAGATCATCACATGTTACAGCCATGTTGGGGTTCTCCATCAGATCATCACATGTTACAGCCATGTTGGGGTTCTCCATCAGATCATCACATGTTACAACCATGTTGGGGTTCTCCATCAGATCATCACATGTTACAACCATGTTGGGGTTCTCCATCAGATCATCACATGTTACAACCATGTTGGGGTTCTCCATCAGATCATCACATGTTATAACCATGTTGGGTTCTCCATCAGATCATCACATGTTACAACCATGTTGGGGTTCTGCGTCAGATCATCACATGTTACATCCATGTTGGGGTTCTCCGTCAGAGAACCAGTCTGGTTACTTACACATAATAATCATCATTAATATTAATCACATTATTCATGAATAGGTACAAATATATAATTTTTAACATAACTATTAATAATATTGATTAGTAAGACCAGTATTTGTACAGCTGGTTCATGTAGTCTCATTGAGCTGTAGGTCACTAAAGCTTTGCACAGAGGTTGCATTATGTTATCTGGTTATTGTTGTCAGGTTGGGAGATAGCAAAGTCACAGCAGAGATATTCAATGCTCTTGGCTTTTATCTTTGTATATTTAATTCTACCTCCATACAGAAAACCAATAAAGCGATATTTAAAATCTAAAATGGTCCATTCTTGAATTTGATTTGTCTGATATGGTTTTTGGACTCAAACAACAAAATCAGAAAAAGGCTTTTGTGTTCCTTTTTTCAGTTTTTGTTGAAAATCTTTATGGGATTTTTGGGGATTTAGTTTCTTGAGTTAAAAGAGAAACACGTACACGGAGCCATATTGCACATGTTCACCAAAGGGTTCAAATGACAGAGCCACACAGAAACATGCTACTAATCTCTAAGTTCTGCTTTCTGATCAAACTGTTTTTAGCTCCACTTAATCACATGTTTCATGTTCCAGGTCCTATTAGTTTATAGATGTGGGGAAAGTAGTCAGAGTTATACTTGATTCAAAGAAGTGATACCACAGTGTAGAAATACTGTTACAAGAAGTCAGGTATTGAAATGTACTCAGGTCAAAGTATTAGGATCAAATAATGCTTAAGTACCATCATTATTATGACTCATACAGTCTGACTACTTTCATAATGATATATTATAGTCTGGATTCTAATCAATGATCCATTCATGTGAACATCACTTTTAATGTAGCAGCTGGTAAAGGTGGAGAGAACTTTAATGACTTGTTATACTTCCAGGTATCTTTATCCATAACAGAACTTCATCATTCAATAGTTGTTTCATTAATAATATGAACCTGCCAAGTCCTCAAACTCATTTTGTGAATACATGTGATGTAGTAGTATATATAACGATATACTCCAGTAAAGTAATTCAAACCTGTACTTACAGTACTTGAGTATATGTACTTTATTACTTCCCACCACTGGTTTATAGAGAGCTGGAGTTAATGATCTGATTATCACTCGGAAGTATTAATAGTATAAATGATTGATTATTAAAATATGCTAATATCAATGAAGGACACGACTCTCTTGTTTCTCTCCAGAGCCTGGTGTTAGGCTGGTGGGAGGAGAGAGTCGCTGTGCAGGAGACCTGGAGGTGAGACGTGAGGGAGAATGGAGACCAGTGGAGGGCTTTCTCTCTCTGGACCCTGAAGGATGCAGGAGCCCTGCGGAGAGCTCGACTGTGGCTCTGCTGTTTCTGTGGGAGAGAGAGAGGAGTCCTCAGAGAGATGTGTGGTGGATCGACTGACTGTGTGAGTCTGGATCTCTGAGGGAGTGTGCAGTATCACTTCCTCTTCCTACATCCTGACTCTCACCTGCTAGGTAAGCCCATCAGTGACATCATCAGTGACATCATCAGTGACATCATCAGTGACATCATCGATGACATTTTCATTTATTGTTTTCATTTTCTTGTTTTTACAATTTAAAAATACACAAACCAAATAACAAATGATGAACAGTGTACGAATGAATCACTACAGGCCAACGTGAAATGGCCTGTTGTGATTGGACCGAGCTCACATAGTGGCAGCGCGGCGCAAACACAACGTAGGACGTCCCACAGACCCCGCAGAGGAAGGAGGAAAATATAGCACTCATTTACAGAGTCACAAGAATCCATGTTCAGAGTTTTCAAAAGAGTGAGAGGGGAGAGGCCAGAGCCATCGTCCTCACAGCAGGGGCCGTCTAGAGGCCAGAGCCATCGTCCTCACAGCAGGGGCCGTCTAGAGGCCAGAGCCATCGTCCTCACAGCAGGGGCCGTCTAGAGGCCAGAGCCATCGTCCTCACAGCAGGGGCCGTCTAGAGGCCAGAGCCATCGTCCTCACAGCAGGGGCCGTCTAGAGGCCAGAGCCATCGTCCTCACAGCAGGGGCCGTCTAGAGGCCAGAGCCATCGTCCTCACAGCAGGGGCCGTCTAGAGGCCAGAGCCATCGTCCTCACAGCAGGGGCCGTCTAGAGGCCAGAGCCATCGTCCTCACAGCAGGGGCCGTCTAGAGGCCAGAGCCATCGTCCTCACAGCAGGGGCCGTCTAGAGGCCAGAGCCATCGTCCTCACAGCAGGGGCCGTCTAGAGGCCAGAGCCATCGTCCTCACAGCAGGGGCCGTCTAGAGGCCAGAGCCATCGTCCTCACAGCAGGGGCCGTCTCACTCCAGATTCTGCCTCTCTGCTTTCTCAAATCAAATCAAATCAAATCAGGTTTTATTTATAAAGCACATTTAAAAGCGATTTTTGGTCGAGCCAAAGTGCTGTACATGTAAAAAAACACATTACTACAAATCACAATAAACGACAATAAATTACAACAGATATATCTTAAAAACAAAATAAAAATAAAACACACGGAAAAGTCAGGAGTCGTGCTCCGCTCTAACTAGAAAGCCAGAGAGAAGAAGTGTGTTTTTAGTGTAGATTTAAAAACCCCTAGGGTCTGGGCCGACCTCACATGGAGGGGCAGAGTGTTCCAGAGCCTAGGGCCAGCTGCTGCGAAGGCTCGGTGCCCTCGGGTTTTAGCCTGGTCTTGGGCACTACCAGCAGCAGCTGGTCAGCAGACCTTAAAGCTCTGGCTGGGGTGTAGCGCTGGAGGAGTTCAGCTATATAGGCCGGAGCCAGCCCATTTAGGCTTTAAAAACAAATAAAAGGATTTTAAAATCAATTCTGAACCGAACTGGAAGCCAGTGTAGTGAGGCCAGAATAGGGGTGATGTGGTCACGCTTTTTGTGGCCAGTCAGCAAACGTGCAGCAGCGTTTTGGACTAGCTGTAAGCGTTTGATTGAGGCCTGGTCCATACCCACATACAGAGCGTTACAATAGTCCAGTCTCGAGGTTACAAAGGCGTTAATAACCCTTTCTAAGTCTTTAAAAGATAAATACGACTTGGTTTTGGCCAATAGTCTTTTTAAAAAAGCAGGATTTTACTACGGTGCTGACCTGCTTGTCGAATTTAAAAGTGCTAGTGAAGGTCACTCCAAGGTTCATGACCGAGGGGAGGATGTTTTTTTGATAGAGCCCAGAATATCAACCGGAGAGGCTGGAGGTTGCGGTCCAAAAAAGATGACCTCAGTCTTGCTCTCGTTGAGGTTGAGGAAGTTTTTGCTCAGCCAGGATTTTATCTCTGCTAAGCAGTCCATCAACTGCTGTAGTGAGTGTGTGACATTTGCTTTGAGAGGCAGATAGATCTGTACATCGTCGGCGTAGCAGTGGAAGGGAATGTTATGTTTTGTGAGTATTGAACCTAGGGGCAGTATGTACAGTAGAAAAAGGATGGGGCCCAGAATCGAGCCTTGGGGAACCCCACAGGTAAGAGGGGCTTTGGCAGAGGAGAAGGCACCTAGCTGTACCGAGAAGCTACGGTCTGTCAGGTAGGACCTGAACCATGCAAGGGCAGAGCCTGTGATGCCAGCGGACTGTTCAAGCCGTGACAGCAGGATGCTATGGTCCACAGTGTCAAAGGCAGCTGTCAGGTCTAACAGCACCAAGACAGCTGGGCTACCTGAGTCGGCGGCTAGGAGCAGATCATTAAAAACTCTTAAAAGGGCTGTTTCAGTGCTGTGCATGGGTTTGAAGCCAGACTGAAACTTTTCATGGATTCCATGGATGGTTAAAAAAGACTGCAGCTGGGCGTAGACTACTCGCTCCAGGGCTTTTGATAAAAAAGGTAGCTGGGAGATGGGCCTAAAATTTGCGAGAATGGAGGGGTCGAGATTTTTCTTTTTAAGAGTGGCTTAACCACGGCATGTTTGAAGGCAGCTGGGACACATCCTGAGTAAGAGAGGTGTTTAAAAGTAATAAAATACTTGCTCCAACTGATCAAAAACATCTCTGAGAAGGCGAGAGGGAATGCTGTCTGAGGTGCAGTTTGTCGGCCGCAGGTGCTTGACTACATCCGAGAGAGAAGAGAGGGATACAGGCTCAAAGTGGTCGAGGACAGCAGGGCACAGAAAAGGAGCAGGATCTGGGGTAGCACTAGTGTGGGCTAGCCTAAGAGCAGATACCTTTTCAATAAAAAATGTAAGAAACTTATCACAGAGAGTAGTCGATGGGACAATAGAAGAAACATCACAGGGATTAATAGAGTTGAGGACATTAAAAAGAACCTGAGGTTTATGGCTGTTTTTGGAGATTAACAGAGAAATGTGCTCTGTTTTGGCTGCTTTGACTGCCGTCTGGTAGTCAGAAAGGCAAGCACGAAGGATTTCTAGGGAGACATGGAGTTTATCCTTTTTCCATTTTCCATTTTCTCTCTGCACGCCTGCAAGCGCGTCTGAGAGCACGAGTACAGTCATTGAGCCACGGCTCTGATAGAACTTTGGTGCGTCTAAGCGTAAAAGGAGCAACAGAATCCAGTATTAATGTGCATGTGTCTCTAAAATGAATCAGTGTAATGTGAACCCAAAGAAAGGAACAAGCAGTGTTACATTTCATTTCACTCCTTGCAGCCTGGAGCACGGCTGATATGAAGAGTCATGAAACCCACCGGGTTATTTGGAGCCTCCACCTCTAGAATGATACAATTCACCATTTAATGGAAAACACGAGATCAATAAACAAACAGCAGCTTGAATTCAATGATGACGCCATGTTGAAGAACAAGGTCTTTACAAACATCAGTCAGATAACACATGTGAAACACACATGTGAGAGTAAAGAATGAAACCTTTTGAAAGTGTGTGAGAGCAGAGGTGGAGCTGAGCAGAAGGAGCAGAGGGTCTGCAGAGGAGGAGGTGTTGTTGAAGACACAGGGGAAGGGTTCACTCATGGAGACCACTTGCTAGAGGGTATCAGATGTAGATGTGAGGGTACCTGCAGTCTGTGTTCTTATCAACATGTGTTCTGTTGTTCATCATCAACTCATGTTGGAACTGAGTCCAGTTTGAATCTGAAATATAGTTTCATCTCTTTGATGGTGTGTCTTTGACCTCTGTTTGACCTTCTGTCCTCTGCAGACTCTGTCAGGCTGCTGGGGGGGACTGGTCTGTGCTCAGGCAGACTGGAGGTGAACTCTGACCCGTCTAACCCGTCCTGGTCCTCAGTGTGTGAGGCTGACTTTGACCAGCAGGATGCTCAGGTGGTCTGCAGGCAGCTGGGCTGTGGGGCTCCTTCAGTCCTCCAGGGGCGCTCTATGGAGAAGGGGAGGCTCCAATGGGGACCAAAGAGTTCCAGTGTGGAGGCAATGAGTCTGCTCTCCTGGACTGTAGCTCAGCCTCAGAGAGAAACACCTGCTCACCTGGCACAGCTGTTAGCCTCACCTGCTCAGGTAGAGAGGAGCTGTGATTGGTTAATTCTACACAGAGCCATATTGCACATGTTCACCAAAGGGTTCAAATGACAGAGCCACACAGAAACATGCTACTAATCTCTAGTTCTGCTTTCTGATTGAACTGTTTTTTAGCTCCACTTAATCACATGTTTCATGTTCCAGGTCCTATTAGTTTATAGATGTGGGGAAAGTAGTCAGATGTTATACTTGATTCAAAGAAGTGATACCACAGTGTAGAAATACTGTTACAAGAAGTCAGGTATTGAAATGTACTCAGGTCAAAGTATTAGGATCAAATAATGCTTAAAGTACCATCATTATTATGACTCATACAGTCTGACTACTTCATAATGATATATTATAGTCTGGATTCTAATCAATGATCCATTCATGTGAACATCACTTTTAATGTAGCAGCTGGTAAAGGTGGAGAGAACTTTAATGACTTGTTATACTTCCAGGTATCTTTATCCATAACAGAACTTCATCATTCAATAGTTGTTTCATTAATAATATGAACCTGCCAAGTCCTCAAACTCATTTTGTGAATACATGTGATGTAGTAGTATTATATAACGATATACTCCAGTAAAGTAATTCAAACCTGTACTTACAGTACTTGAGTATATGTACTTTATTACTTCCCACCACTGGTTTATAGAGAGCTGGAGTTAATGATCTGATTATCACTCGGAAGTATTAATAGAATAAATGATTAATTATTAAAACATGCTAATATCAATGAAGGACACGACTCTCTTGTTTCTCTCCAGAGCCTGGTGTTAGGCTGGTGGGAGGAGAGAGTCGCTGTGCAGGAGACCTGGAGGTGAGACGTGAGGGAGAATGGAGACCAGTGGAGGGTCTCTCTCTCAGGACCCTGAAGGAGCAGGAGCCTCTGCAGAGACCTCGACTGTGGCTCTGCTGTTTCTGTGGGACTGAGAGTGGAGTCCTCAGAGAGACCTGTGTGGGAGATCAGACCTGACTGTGTTCAGTCTGGATCTCTGAGGGAGTGTGCACGATCACATTCCTCTTCCTACATCCTGACTCTCACCTGCTCAGGTAAGCCCATCAGTGACATCATCAGTGACATCATCAGTGACATCATCAGTGACATCATCAGTGACATCATCGATGACATTTTCATTTATTGTTTTCATTTTCTTGTTTTTACAATTTAAAAATACACAAACCAAATAACAAATGATGAACAGTGTACGAATGAATCACTACAGGCCAACGTGAAATGGCCTGTTGTGATTGGACCGAGCTCACATAGTCGCAGCGCGGCGCAAACACAACGTAGGACGTCCCACAGACCCCGCAGAGGAAGGAGGAAAATATAGCACTCATTTACAGAGTCACAAGAATCCATGTTCAGAGTTTTCAAAAGAGTGAGAGGGGAGAGGCCAGAGCCATCGTCCTCACAGCAGGGGCCGTCTAGAGGCCAGAGCCATCGTCCTCACAGCAGGGGCCGTCTAGAGGCCAGAGCCATCGTCCTCACAGCAGGGGCCGTCTAGAGGCCAGAGCCATCGTCCTCACAGCAGGGGCCGTCTAGAGGCCAGACATCGTCCTCACAGCAGGGGCCGTCTAGAGGCCAGAGCCATCGTCCTCACAGCAGGGGCCGTCTAGAGGCCAGAGCCATCGTCCTCACAGCAGGGGCCGTCTAGAGGCCAGAGCCATCGTCCTCACAGCAGGGGCCGTCTAGAGGCCAGAGCCATCGTCCTCACAGCAGGGGCCGTCTAGAGGCCAGAGCCATCGTCCTCACAGCAGGGGCCGTCTAGAGGCCAGAGCCATCGTCCTCACAGCAGGGGCCGTCTAGAGGCCAGAGCCATCGTCCTCACAGCAGGGGCCGTCTAGAGGCCAGAGCCATCGTCCTCACAGCAGGGGCCGTCTAGAGGCCAGAGCCATCGTCCTCACAGCAGGGGCCGTCTAGAGGCCAGAGCCATCGTCCTCACAGCAGGGGCCGTCTAGAGGCCAGAGCCATCGTCCTCACAGCAGGGGCCGTCTAGAGGCCAGAACCATCGTCCTCACAGCAGGGGCCGTCTAGAGGCCAGAGCCATCGTCCTCACAGCAGGGGCCGTCTAGAGGCCAGAGCCATCGTCCTCACAGCAGGGGCCGTCTAGAGGCCAGAGCCATCTCCTCACAGCAGGGGCCGTCTAGAGGCCAGAGCCATCGTCCTCACAGCAGGGGTCGTCTAGAGGCCAGAGCCATCGTCCTCACAGCAGGGGCCGTCTAGAGGCCAGAGCCATCGTCCTCACAGCAGGGGCCGTCTAGAGGCCAGAGCCATCGTCCTCACAGCAGGGGCCGTCTAGAGGCCAGAGCCATCGTCCTCACAGCAGGGGCCGTCTAGAGGCCAGAGCCATCGTCCTCACAGCAGGGGCCGTCTAGAGGCCAGAGCCATCGTCCTCACAGCAGGGGCCGTCTAGAGGCCAGAGCCATCGTCCTCACAGCAGGGGCCGTCTAGAGGCCAGACCATCGTCCTCACAGCAGGGGCCGTCTAGAGGCCAGAGCCATCGTCCTCACAGCAGGGGCCGTCTAGAGGCCAGAACCATCGTCCTCACAGCAGGGGCCGTCTAGAGGCCAGAACCATCGTCCTCACAGCAGGGTACGTCGTCTAGAGGCCAGAGCCATCGTCCTCACAGCAGGGGCCGTCTAGAGGCCAGAGCCATCGTCCTCACAGCAGGGGCCGTCTAGAGGCCAGAGCCATCGTCCTCACAGCAGGGGCCGTCTAGAGGCCAGAGCCATCGTCCTCACAGCAGGGGCCGTCTAGAGGCCAGAGCCATCGTCCTCACAGCAGGGTCCGTCTAGAGGCCAGAGCCATCGTTCTCACAGCAGGGTCCGTCTAGAGCCAGAGCCATCGTCCTCACAGCAGGGGCCGTCTAGAGGCCAGAGCCATCGTCCTCACATCAGGGGCCGTCTAGAGGCCAGAACCATCGTCCTCACAGCAGGGCCGTCTAGAGGCCAGAGACATCGTCCTCACAGCAGGGGCCGTCTAGAGGCCAAAGCCATCGTCCTCACAGCAGGGGCCGTCTAGAGGCCAGAGCCATCGTCCTCACAGCAGGGGCCGTCTAGAGGCCAGAGCCATCGTCCTCACAGCAGGGGCCGTCTAGAGGCCAGAACCATCGTCCTCACAGCAGGGGCCGTCTAGAGGCCAGAGCCATCGTCCTCACAGCAGGAGGGTCTGCAGAGGAGGAGGTGTTGTTGAAGACACAGGGAAGGGTTCACTAATGGGACCACTTGCTAGAGGGTATCAGATGTAGATGTGAGGGTACCTGCAGTCTGTGTTCTTATCAACATGTGTTCTGTTGTTCATCATCAACTCATGTTGGAACTGAGTCCAGTTTGAATCTGAAATATAGTTTTCATCTCTTTGATGGTGTGTCTTTGACCTCTGTTTTGACCTTCTGTCCTCTGCAGACTCTGTCAGGCTGCTGGGGGGACTGGTCTGTGCTCAGGCAGACTGGAGGTGAAGTCTGACCCGTCTAACCCGTCCTGGTCCTCAGTGTGTGAGGCTGACTTTGACCAGCAGGATGCTCAGGTGGTCTGCAGGCAGCTGGGCTGTGGGGCTCCTTCAGTCCTCCAGGGGCGCTCTATGGAGAAGGGAGGCTCCAATGGGGACCAAAGAGTTCCAGTGTGGAGGCCATGAGTCTGCTCTCCTGGACTGTAGCTCAGCCTCAGAGAGAAACACCTGCTCACCTGGCACAGCTGTCAGCCTCACCTGCTCAGGTAGAGAGGAGCTGTGATTGGTTCATTCTGTTCTGACAGAGAGGGGAAGCCCCGCCCCTTCCTGTGTCCCCCTGGGAACTTATTTCTGAGGAAACGTACGGCGGCGAGAGACGAACAGTTTATAGCGTTTGAATTGTTCCATGAGTTCCACATCTGAGGTCTGGCCGTGTTAAGGATCCTCTTTCAGAGACTCAGACTGTGTTGAACATGGAACACTTCAAACAGGACCAGAAAGGACTGCTCTCTCTCCGCTGAGCATCCATGTGTTTCTGTAATCAGGTCTCATGTTGGTCCACAGGAAGGGGCGGGGCTTCCCCTCTCTGTGAACTCTCTTCTTTTACTGATCACTCTCCTGTTTCTGTTCAGAGCCTGTCAGGCTGGAGGGAGGGTCCAGTCGCTGTGAGGGAGACCTGGAGGTGAGAGGTCAGGGAGAATGGAGACCAGTGGATGGTTTTAGAGAGGACTGGAACCTGGAGATAGCAGCAGTCGCCTGCAGAGATCTCGGCTGTGGCTCTGCTGTTACTGTAGGAGGGAGAGAGGAGTCCTCAGGGAGAGATGTGTGGAGGATCTATCCTTCTGTCTTCATTCTGGATCTGCTCTGAGGGAGTGTGTGATATCACATCCCTCTCCTTCCATCCTGAATCTCACCTGCTCAGGTAAGTCCATCAGTCCCATCATCACAGTAATGCAGCAGCCTGTCTGTCTGTCTGTCTCTCACCTGTCTGTCTGTCTGTCTGTCTGTCTCTCACCTGTCTGTCTCTCACCTGTCTGTCTGTCTGTCTGTCTGTCTGTCTCTCACTGCTGTCTCTCACTTGTCTGTCTCTCACCTGTCTGTCCCACCTGTCTGTCTGTCTGCTCTCACCTGTCTGCTCTCACCTGTCTGTCTGTCTGTCTGTCTCTCACCTGTCTGTCTGTCTGTCTGTCTCTCACCTGCTGTCTCTCACTTGTCTGTCTCTCACCTGTCTGTCTCCCACCTGTCTGCCTGTCTGTCTGTCACCTGTCTCTCTCTCGCCTGTCTCTCTCTCACCTGCTGTCTCTCTCTCGCCTGTCTCTCTCTCACCTGCTGTCTCTCACTTGTCTGTCTCTCACCTGTCTGTCTCTCACCTGTCTGTCTCTCACCTGTCTGTCTGTCACTGTCTCAGGTAAGCTCAGTGTCCACTTGTCTGTCTCTCACCTGTCTTTCTCTCACCTGTCTTCTCTCACCTGTCTTTCTCTCACCTGTCTGTCTGTCACTGTCTCAGGTAAGCTCAGTGTCCATCTGTCTGTCTCTCACCTGTCTGTCTGTCTGTCTGTTTGTCTGTCTGTCTGTCTCTCTCTCACCTGTCTCTCATCTGTCTGTCTGTCTGTTTGTCTGTCTGTCTGTCTGTCTGTCTGTCTCTCACCTGTCTGTCTCCCACCTGTCTGTCTGTCTGTCTGTCTGTCTGTCTGCCTGTCACCTGTCTCTCTCTCGCCTGTCTCTCTCTCACCTGTCTCTCACCTGTCTGTCTGTCACCTGTCTGTCTCCCACCTGTCTGTCTGTCTGTCTCTCACCTGTCTGTCTCTCACCTGTCTGTCTCTCACCTGTCTCTCATCTGTCTGTCTCTCACCTGTCTGTCTCTCACCTGTCTGTCTCTCACCTGTCTGTCTCTCACCTGTCTCTCATCTGTCTGTCTCTCACCTGTCTGTCTCTCACCTGTCTGTCTCTCACCTGTCTGTCTCTCACCTGTCTCTCACCTGTCTGTCTCTCACCTGTCTCTCACCTGTCTGTCTCTCACCTGTCTGTCTCTCACCTGTCTGTCTCTCATCTTTCTGTCTCTCACCTGTCTGTCTCTCACCTGTCTCTCTCTCACCTGTCTGTCTATCACCTGTCCGTCTCTCTCTCACCTGTCTCTCTCTCACCTGTCTCTCTCTCACCTGTCTGTCTCTCACCTGTCTCTCTCTCACCTGTCTCTCTCTCACCTGTCTGTCTCTCACCTGTCTGTCTCTCACCTGTCTGTCTCTCATCTTTCTGTCTCTCACCTGTCTGTCTCTCACCTGTCTCTCTCTCACCTGTCTGTCTATCACCTGTCCGTCTCTCTCTCACCTGTCTCTCTCTCACCTGTCTCTCTCTCACCTGTCTGTCTGTCTCTCACCTGTCTGTCTCTCACCTGTCCGTCTCTCTCTCACCTGTCTCTCTCTCACCTGTCTCTCTCTCACCTGTCTCTCTCTCACCTGTCTCTCTCTCACCTGTCTCTCTCTCACCTGTCTGTCTCTCATCTTTCTGTCTCTCACCTGTCTGTCTCTCACCTGTCTGTCTCTCACCTGTCTCTCTCTCACCTGTCTCTCTCTCACCTGTCTCTCTCTCACTCCTGTCTCTCATCTTCTCTCTCTCACCTGTCTGTCTCTCATCTTTCTCTCTCTCACCTGTCTCTCTCTCACCTGTCTCTCTCTCACCTGTCTCTCTCTCACCTGTCTCTCTCTCACCTGTCTCTCTCTCACCTGTCTGTCTCTCATCTTTCTGTCTCTCACCTGTCTGTCTCTCACCTGTCTGTCTCTCACCTGTCTCTCTCTCACCTGTCTCTCTCACCTGTCTCTCTCTCACCTGTCTGTCTCTCATCTTTCTCTCTCTCACCTGTCTCTCTCTCACCTGTCTCTCTCTCACCTGTCTGTCTCTCATCTTTCTCTCTCTCACCTGTCTCTCTCTCACCTGTCTCTCTCTCACCTGTCTCTCTCTCACCTGTCTGTCTCTCACCTGTCTGTCTCTCACCTGTCTCTCTCTCACCTGTCTCTCATCTTTCTCTCTCTCACCTGTCTCTCTCTCACCTGTCTGTCTCTCACCTGTCTGTCTCTCACCTGTCCGTCTTCACCTGTCTCTCTTCACCTGTCTCTCACCTGTCTGTCTCTCACCTGTCTCTCTCTCACCTGTCTCTCACCTGTCTGTCTCTCACCTGTCTACAGACCTGCTGCTTCAGCCCAGCATCTCTGTGTCCTCCTCCATGTACGGGGTCTCCGGGGCCCAGCAGCAGGGGTTCCAGGTGTTCAGAGGCTCCACCTTCAGCATCAGCTGCTCCATCCAGCCTCAGTACCCAGGAGGCTCCTTCCTGCTCAGCTCCTCCACTCACAACTACACCCAGCCAGCTGTCAATCACAGCGCCCACTTCCTGTTCCCGGCTGCAGAGCCCGCCCACCAGGGAAACTACAGCTGTGTTTATCACCTGTTGGTTCGCTCTCATAACTTCTCCTCTGAGAGCCGTCTGCTGTCTGTCACTGTCTCAGGTAAGCTCAGTGTGCACCTCTCTGTCTCTCACCTGTCTGTCTCTCAACCTGTCTGTCTGTCACTGTCTCAGGTAAGCTCAGTGTGCACCTCTCTGGCTCTCACCTGTCTGTCTGTCACCTGTCTGTCTCTCACCTGTCTGTCTCTCACCTGTCTGTCTGTCACTGTCTCAGGTAAGCTCAGTGTCCACCTGTCTGTCTCTCAGCTGTCTGTCTCTCACCTGTCTCTCACCTGTCTGTCTGTCTCTCACCTGTCTGTCTCTGTCTCAGGTGAGCTCAGTGTTCACAGGAAGAGGATCATGTCTGTGTCTCATCTGTCTGTCTCTCACCTGTCTCTCACCTGTCTGTGTCTCACCTGTCTGTGTCTCACTGTCTGTCTCTCATCTGTCTGTCTCTCACCTGTCTGTCTCTCACCTGTCTCTCACCTGTCTGTGTCTCACCTGTCTCTCTCTCACCTGTCTGTCTCTCATCTGTCTGTCTCTCACCTGTCTCTCTCTCACCTGTCTCTCTCTCACCTGTCTGTCTCTTACTGTCTCTCTCTCACCTGTCTCTCTCTCACCTGTCTGTCTCTCACCTGTCTCTCTCTCACCTGTCTGTCTCTCACCTGTCTCTCACCTGTCTGTCTCTCACCTGTCTCTCTCTCACCTGTCTGTCTCTCATCTGTCTGTCTCTCACCTGTCTGTCTCTCACCTGTCTCTCTCTCACCTGTCTCTCTCTCACCTGTCTGTCTCTCACCTGTCTCTCTCTCACCTGTCTGTCTCTCACCTGTCTCTCTCTCACCTGTCTGTCTCTCACCTGTCTGTCTCTCACCTGTCTCTCTCTCACCTGTCTCTCTCTCACCTGTCTCTCTCTCTCACCTGTCTCTCTCTCACTGTCTGTCTCTCACCTGTCTCTCTCTCACCTGTCTGTCTCTCACCTGTCTCTCTCTCACCTGTCTGTCTCTCACCTGTCTCTCTCTCACCTGTCTGTCTCTCACCTGTCTCTCTCTCACCTGTTGTCTCTCACCTGTCTCTCTCTCACCTGTCTGTCTCTCACCTGTCTGTGTCTCACCTGTCTGTGTCTCACCTGTCTGTGTCTCACCTGTCTCTCTCTCACCTGTCTGTCTCTCACCTGTCTGTGTCTCACCTGTCTGTGTCTCACCTGTCTGTGTCTCACCTGTCTGTCTCTCACCTGTCTGTCTCTCACCTGTCTCTCTCTCTCCTGTCTGTCTCTCACCTGTCTGTCTCTCACCTGTCTGTCTCTAACCTCTCTCTCTCTCACCTGTCTGTCTCTCACCTGTCTGTCTCTCACCTGTCTGTCTGTCTGTCTCTCACCTGTCTGTCCTCTCACCTGTCTGTCTCTCACCTCTCTCTCTCTCACCTGTCTGTCTCTCACCTGTCTGTGTCTCACCTGTCTGTCTCTCACCTGTCTGACTCTCACCTGTCTGTCTCTCACCTGTCTCTCTCTCTCACCTGTCTCTCTCTCTCCTGTCTGTCTCTCACCTGTCTGTCTCTCACCTGTCTGTCTGTCTGTCTCTCACCTGTCTGTCTCTCACCTGTCTGTCTCTCACCTCTCTCTCTCTCACCTGTCTGTCTCTCACCTGTCTGTCTCTCACCTGTCTGTCTCTCACCTGTCTGTCTCTCACCTGTCTGTCTCTCTGCTGTCTGTCTCTCACCTGTCTGTCTCTCACCTGTCTGTCTCTCACCTGTCTGTCTGTCTCTCACCTGTCTGTCTCTCTGCTGTCTGTCTCTCACCTGTCTGTCTCTCACCTGTCTGTCTCTACCTGTCTCTCACCTGTCTGTCTCTCACCTGTCTGTGTCTCTGCTGTTTGTCTCTCACCTGTCTCTCACCTGTCTGTCTCTCACCTGTCTGTCTCTCACCTGTCTGTCTCTCACTCTCTCTCTCACCTGTCTGTCTCTCACCTGTCTGTCTCTCACCTGTCTGTCTCTCACCTGTCTGTCTCTCACCTGTCTGTCTCTCACCTGTCTGTCTCTCACCTGTCTGTCTGCTGTCTGCTGTCTGTCTCTCACCTGTCTGTCCTCACCTGTCTGTCTCTCACCTGTCTGTCTCTCACCTGTCTGTCTCTCTGCTGTCTGTCTCTCACCTGTCTGTCTCTCTGCTGTCTGTCTCTCACCTGTCTGTCTCTCACCTGTCGTCTCTCACCTGTCTCTCACCTGTCTGTCTCTCACCTGTCTGTGTCTCTGCTGTCTGTCTCTCACCTGTCTCTCACCTGTCTGTCTCTCACCTGTCTGTCTCTCACCTGTCTGTCTCTCTGCTGTCTGTCTCTCACCTGTCTGTCTCTCACCTGTCTGTGTCTCACTGTGTCTCACCTGTCTGTCTCTCACCTGTCTGTCTCTCACCTGTCTGTCTCTCACCTGTCTGTGTCTCACTGAGAGCTTTTTAAAGAGGTCCCACTCTGGGAAACATCTGAAAGCCTCCAGAGTGCAGTTAGTGGGCCTGCTGGCCTCATGCTGTGATGTCTGATGTCCCCTCAGATCCCCCACCTCTGATCCTCCGAGCCGTCGTCCTGCTGATGGTTCTGCTGCTGACTCTGCTGCTGGCCAGCGGCCTTTACTTCGTCTGCAAGGTAGGCATGTGTTCAGAGGACTGTGATGTGGGCCTGAAGAGGAGCAGGTAGTCACCTCTGTGCTGTCATGTCTCTGCAGGCCACCAGGGGGCAGCCTGACAGACAGGAGGACATGGAGCTGCAGGAAGTGAACCTGGCTGTCATGCCCTGCAGGCCACCAGGGGGCAGCCTGACAGACAGGAGGACATGGAGCTGCAGGAAGTGATCCTGGCTGTTCCTGCAGAGGAAGAGTAGCAGCTCCTCCCGACACTCACATATATCTAGCTGATCCCATCGTATAAAGCATAGGATCATTCAGCCCCTGCTCTGAGACACTTTTTGAAATGTTCTCAAAATGTTCTGAATTTTAAATGTTCTCAACATTTTAACATTTTCTCAGAATGTCCGACTTTTTCTCAAAATGTCTGACTTTAGCATTTTAGAGTTTTTGCTTGATTTTAGGAAGATTTGAGTTTTGTAGTTAAATAAACTTCAGGTTTGATTTTGATGTTCAGAAAAAAAAAATTACATTTTGTTCTCGACAAATGATCAAACATTTATTTTGTACCTATTTTTTTTATCTTAAACAGTTTCTTGTTTGTTTTATAAGAATTTACCAAAACTCTGTTCTTAAAACTTTTGCATATCTTTTGTATAATTAAGGATTTTGCTTATTTATAACAACTTTGCTTATTCTTTGCTTATTTGAAAAGAGTTTTTCTCCGTTTTAAACCAAAGGAATATTAATTTTAAATAATGAATTTAAACATTTGTCTGAATTGATAAGAAAGTGTAATTGGAGAGGAAGGGTCTGATATATATGAAGAGGTCAATCAGGTTAGATATAATGAGGGAACATGGAGAAAGACGTATAATGATGAGAACATGTGAATGAATGAAGCCCTGCACACAGACCTGAGATCAGATATCAACAGAGATCACAGAGATTATCTTCTATGTTCAATCAAATAAACGGTGAAACTCTCTGCATGCTTCAGTTTCTTCTGCTCAGCGCTTTCCTTCAGAGGACATCAGCTCTTCAGAACAGATCTGAGAACAGGAAGTCTTTCCCACAACCTGGAGATATGACTCAGAGAGTCATGAGGAGGGAGTTATTATTCATCTGTATCTACAGCGTCTGACTGATCACCACACATCAAAGAGGCCCTGTCTATTAGTGGTTTATTATTCATCTGTATCAAAACAATTAAGAAAGTGTTCAATTAATTAGAGGCAAAGAAAAGGAACATTTAGGGTGTTTCTGTAACACAGTTTATCATTAAATTCAGCTTTTAGGGATTTATCTTCTGCAGTTTAAGCAGTAAGAAGAATCGCTAAGAAAATGGTCAGTTTTATCTTTATTTTAAAGCCAATTAGCCGGCATTTTTAATCGTAAATAAATCATTAACAGCAATCAAAAAGAAAGAAAATAAATGAAATAATTAGTGAATAAAAACATGTTTCGTGTTGTTTATCTTCAAAGGAAATCCAGTTTTTATTCCCTAAATATTTCCTAGTTTGACTCGATAACTAATATAAAGAAACTGGATCCTCTAAAATATTATTATTGGTATCTTATAACTTGCGTAGAGGCAAACAAAGGGAACATTAAAGGTGTTTCTGTAATGCAGCTTTTAGTGATATTTTTTATTTGGCATGAACAGAACATTTTTACATTTTCTTTTCAGGTTAGAAATTAAATTCCTTTCTTCAACATAAATTCATTCGACTCCAGAAATGAGTGAAGTATCTTCTGCTTCCCCGCTCAGAAGTCTTCCTGTCCTTAACGAGCTTCCTGTCCTTAACGAGCTTCCTGTTTGTGGTTAAAGTTTTTAACGTCGTGCAGTATCATCCTTTAATGACGGCGATCGGTCGCAGTTTGATCGCCTTCTGACTGATTCCTGCGTCGTGACACGTGTTCACAACGTCCGTCACGTTCTTGTACGATTCAGGAGCCTGAAGGAAACACGGGAGAAAAATATTTTAGTGTTTGCATAGTATGGAAGAGGATTAATGCCAAAGAGATGAAAAACAACAAAGAAATCCATTGTTGTTTGCAAAGTACGGAAGCCAATTCATGCCAAAGTGTAAAAAACTAAAAGATATTCAGAGGGAAGTTTAAAAAATGAAATGCTTGATTGTTTGCATGATATGGAAGCCAATTAGTGCCAACGTGATGAAAAATAAAAGACTATTGAAAATAAATAACAAATCTGTCAATAAGAAATGTATACTGAAATGAAACTAATAACAATTTTAAGAAAGCGTGGATAATATCTAAGATTAAAGTCACAAATATACGAGAAGGGTTAGGGTTAGGTGAGGATAAAGAGTTAGAAAATCACATTTCCGTAAAAAAGAAAATCCCATTTTAAATAGTAGTATCGAAAAAAGAAAAAAAAATGAAATTATGATATTTGATTAAATTACAAAAGAAAATCAACAAAAGATTATTTTTTAACAAAACCGTTAAGGAAGAGGTTTAGTGCCAACTTTGAGGCAAAAATAATATCAAAAAATGTTCCCGAAATGTTAGAGGTGACAAAGTCGCCGCCACAACCCAAACAAAGAATAACCCAATAACTATTGAATTACTGATGTGAAAAATAACCCCTCCTCACCTCCTCCATGACGAGTTTTGGCGAGGCGACCCTGATGGCGATTCCTTGATCGGAGAGTTTGTCCAAAACGTCCTGGAAGCCGATGTTTCTGCGAGATTTCGCCCGGGACAGAGCGCGACCCTGAACACAACACAGGTACGGATATTAATTATCAATTAATTATTAAAATATACTAGAATACAAATGTACAATAATTAAAGTGGAACATTTAAGAGAGAAAACAACAAATATATCTTGAAACATAATTCCATTATTATCCAAGTTTTTTTAAATTCCGAAATATCAAATTATGTAGAAAGCTAATTAATTAAAGTGGACCTATCATGCTATATTTGAATAATATATTGTAGGGTCATACCTATATAAAACATGTCTGTGAAGTTTTTTTTTCAAAATACCAAACAGATCATGCATTTTAGCCATGCCTCATTTCGCTCTACTTGCTCTTTCCAGCCTGTTTTTGAAAGGGCTGATTCTGTGACGTAGCTTTAATGCAAATGAGCTGCAGCTGACCACGCCCCCCTGCAGGAGAGGGGAGCGTGCTTTGAGATCAGCAGCTGGGCTCTCAGAAGAGGGGAGGAAAAGAGAGGCTCCGTCCTCCGTGTATTGTTCTTATATGATTATATAGAGTCATTATTCATTTGTTTTAAAGCTCAATAAATAACAAAGAAGACCTTTGACCGGCACTTTTCTAATTTTGTGCGGAAGATTTAAACTTTAACGGACATGTTGACCGGTGAAAAAAATCTAGTTTATAAACATCTCCGTGGTAAAATGTTTAGAACACACAAGCAGAAATCTGCCGGAGTGTTCTGGCACATGTCCCTTGAAAATGAAGTCTAGCCACAGATTCTTGTCTTTTTCCAGGGATGGCATTGCATGCAGTCCCTTGTCCTTGTCCCGATTCTTGCAGCCAACAACAGCACAACGTTTAACTCCCTTAGACATCCTGGCAAGAGCATGCAAAAACACAGACTGGGGGAGATTAAGCTTTCCGACAGCCTATATGCGAATGAGAGGTTGGGCAATGGCCGTGGCCGTGGCCCAACCTCTCATCCCCCTGATAGGTGGAGAGTTGCCCATATAGGCGGAGCACCCCTTTTCTGAGGTCAGAGAAATTCAAATCTCTATCAGCTCCGTTGCAGCCCCGTTTTTAGAGATTTGGGTATGGAGGAAAAGAGAGAGGGTTGTGTTTTCTGACACTTGGTGAGTTCCCTGACACACCGGGGACACATATTAATGTATAACAGACGTAGAAAAATGCATTTTGCATGATAGGTCCCCTTTAAATTAGTTAAATCTCGTACGGCTCCGTGACAGGTGCACAGACCAAGCGAGGGCTTGGGTTACCACCGGGTTGGATGGTCCCACCCCGCGGGGCTGGTGATGGCAACATTGGGTCCGATGCATCAATGCATGGTGCCCCGACCATGAGAGGGTTTGGGGTGCCCCGGAACCAGGCAGGAAACAGGTTGTATGGTCAAAGGAGGAAAGAGTGATAGAACCGGGGTAAAGCAAAGAAAGTGTCCGACAATAGTGACTTGTGAGGCGGCCAGAGAGTCTGTCATATCTCGGTCCTATCCTCCAGGCAACGCTGTGGCCAAAACTGGGTGAAAATGGGCAAAAAAAATAAATATATATATATATTTCATCCAGGGAAATTTGGATGAAAATGAAAAAAAGTACCCAGGAATAGTGCCTCATGACCCCGCAAAAGCATCCTCCAGGCAACGCGGTGGCCATAACTGGGTGAAAATGGGCTAAAAAAAAAAAACAAAAGAAATTTCATCCAGGGAAATTTGGGTGAAAAAAAGTACCCAGGAATAGTGCCTCATGACCCCGCAAAAGCGTCCTCCAGGCAACGCGGTGGCCAGAACTGGGTGAAAATGGGCTAAAAACAAAAAAAATATATTTCATCCAGGGAAATTTGGGTGAAAATGAAAAAAAGTACCCGGAAATAGTGCCTCATGACCCCGCAGGAGTCCCCTGTCGACTCCCCTGGCATTCCTCCATGGGCAAAATAATCAGAGTCAACTTTTGTGAGAACCAGGAAAAGGGGTCAAAATGAGAAAATTGTTTCCCAATATAGTGCATCATGACCCCGCAGGAGTCCCCTGTCGACTCCCCTGGCATTCCTCCATGGGCAAAATAATCAGTTAACTTTTGTGAGAACCAGGAAAAGGGTCAAAATGAGAAAATTGTGTCCCAATATAGTACATCATGACCCCGCAGGAGTCCCCTGTCGACTCCCCTGGCATTCCTCCATGGGCAAAATAATCAGAGTTAACTTTTGTGAGAACCAGGAAAAGGGGTCAAAATGAGAAAAATTGTGTCCCAAAATAGTGCATCATAATGCAGACAAAGTCCCTGCAAACTGCCCTTGCATTCATCCAGAGTCAAACTTAAAGTATTTTGAGAACCAGGCTAGGGGGTCTTGAGGCATCAAATTCATCCGAGCCAAAGTGCACTTTCATCGGATACATTCTTCCAAGATTAGAAACAGCCGGTTTTTTTCTGAGTGCACCCAAAAACCGGGTTTCTGATTTTGTGCAGACGGTAGTTTGAAAAGTTTGAACACATTTTTTTAACAGGAAGGGGAAAAGGTCCCGGGGCTTCATTTCCCTTCTCCGTTGCACCAAACAACCGAGAAGGGGAAAAAGCCCCAAACAGTTGAGCCCCTTCTCCGTTGGCACTCGGATTATTTTAAGATATAATTAACCGTTTTCTTCACTTTTTTTTGCTTTCCTCGGGTGGGGGCGCCTGGCAGGCCGCCTATGAGCACCCAAATTCGGCCTGGATCATCCAGGATTTGTGGGCTAAGCTCCATAAACTGACTAAATCACCCAGAGAGGTCACTTTTCTAGCCCAAATATATATAATACAAATACATTTAAATAGTAAAAGGTGCAATTGTGCTCTGCATTACCCGGAATTTGATTTCATAGCCCCATGATAGTGATTAAAAATCATTTTCATGGGAAAAAGTGTTAAAACGCCTGATTAAATTATATGCAGGAACCCAGTGAGCTCCAGACTATTTGCATTGTGTTGGGGAACCATATAAATGATAGAATAAATTCATTGAAATGCAAAAATAATGATTTAAAATCATTTTAGGGGGACAATTGTGGAGAGGAGCCTGACAATGACTCTCCAGCACCCCGGATGACTACCAGTTCATCTGGTTTAAATGTGGTGGTGATAGTGGCATTAACTAGTACCCAGTACTGGGAGAGAACCAGGCTACAGCACATGTCTTTTCTACCCAGGAATAAGTGCTCAAAACATGGGTAAAAGTGTGTTAAAAGTTGGGGGAACATGTTTCAAATGACAGCAGACTGCTGCTTGTTGGCAGGCTGACTCAGTTCACTTGTCTCACACACACCCAGGGGGGAAAAGAGAACACATTGACCCCAGAGATGACACATTGACCCAGGAATAAGTGCTCAAAACGTGGGTAAAAGTGTGTTAAAAAGTCGGGGGAACTGTTTAAAATGACAGCAGACTGCTGCTTGTTGGCAGGCTGACTCAGTTCACTTGTCTCACACACACCCAGGGGGGAAAAGAGAACACATTGACCCCAGAGATGACACATTGACCCAGGAATAAGTGCTCAAAACGTGGGTAAAAGTGTGTTAAAAAGTCGGGGAACTGTTTTAATTCAGGACCAGGGTGAAGTGATGACACATTGACCCAGGAATGAGTGCTCAAAACGTGGGTAAAAGTGTGTTAAAAAGTCGGGGGAACTGTTTAAAATGACAGCAGACTGCTGCTTGTTGGCAGGCTGACTCAGTTCACCTGTCTCACACACACCCAGGGGGGAAAAGATAACACTTGTACCAGGAATAAGTGTTTGAAAGGCGGGGAAAAGTTGTTTGAAATAGTATAATACCTCCAGGGCGCATAACTGCACTTTACAAGCCAGAAATAATGTTTAAATGGTCGGGGAAAGTATTTTTAAATGTCTGGAAGAGAGTTTTAGCCAGTCATTTTGCACGATATCATTTAACATTGACGCTCTCCTGAAAATGCACAGAATATGTGCATTTTCAGGAGAGCGTCAATGTTAAATGATATCGTGCAAAATGACTGGCTAAAACCCAGGAATAAGTGTTTGAAAGGCGGGGAAAAGTTGTTTAAAATAGTCTGATACCTCCAGGGTGCATCACCAAAAATGTACAAGCCAGGGAAGGTGCCTGAATCCCGGATACTTTAGGTCTGTCACTTAGGGTGACCGCACCACTCCGACGCTCCCGAGAGCGGACGTCCATTATTTGTAAGGCACCTAATACGGAATAGGGTAATTCTTTTAACTTAAAGATATCAGCTAGAAATTTCTCCAGTTAATTACTTACAATAAGACAATTGTTTTTTGTATTACAAGTTTTCTGAAATAGCATGTTTAAATATGCAAATGAGCCATTATCTCATTAGATATGCGCATATTTTAATACATTTCAGGAATCTAAATCTGAACTTTGGATAAAGCCAGGTTCAAAATTCTTGTTTCATTTTGTAGTCATATTAGAATCTAAGGCTTTTACAGAAAGGATTTAGGATATCTCTTTTTATCACTCCATAAATCAGAAAATACTGTCAACAGCCCTAAAATATCAATTTTCGCCATGTTTTTAGGTATAAAATGTTATATAATTCAGGCTATGAATGATATATGAACAAACCCTTCTGTAAAAGCCTTCATAATATTGATAGGAATATAACTGGAAGGTTTGGTGTATGTACGTGCTACTGAAGTGGACATTTCGGACTCAGAAGAGGAGAAAAAACTCATTTTGAGAAAACAACCTTTAAAGATTGCAGTGTGGCGCTAGCTAAACCCTCCTGTTCTCTGGATGACAGCTTGCGCCTCGACGCACTCCCTGAATGTATTTCATGTTCAGGGTCATTTGTTTTTTGTATAACCTTGCTTCGTGCAAGTGACAATTGTTGTCGTCTTCTCTGTGAACGTTTTTTTCGCCGTTCTTTTGCCATTTTGAGATTTAAATTTCTAGCGGAAAGCTAACCAGGAAGTGTTTTAGCACACCACGTGACGCATCTGAACGAATCACGTTGTCAGAAATTGACACCAGCCAATGAGATTTGTTTCTTGGTTTAAGACCCCTTTGCACTTTCACGATTGGTTGCTGATACAAAGGAAATGACCATATTTGGATCCGATGAGATTGTGCAGGAGAGACGGAGCTTTCCAACGATATCTCTGATGACATGGTGCAAACAGCGGTCGCGGTACTTCATGTTACGTTAGAATGCTAACTTTTGGTGAATTTAGGAGAAGCCTGCAGACGCAAATAGACAAACTTTAGTATTTCCCGATTAAAATTCAGAAAATATTCAACAAAACTGAATCTGATGACGGCCTTTTGAGGGCAGCTGTTCCATACGGACACATTATAATATAATAACAGGGATTTCAATGTTTTTCCTCCGGTTCCTGAGGCAGGTTTTCATTCTCTCTTTTCTCTACATTAATAACAACCATAATAACATATATTATTAATTCTTCTTCCTCCCGTTTGCAGTCGCAGGTATCCCCCTTCCTGCAGCAGGTCTTCATGCCTCTGGTCCTCTCGATCTTTGAGGTTTTGGGCCGCCCGGCGGAGGAGAACGACCAGGCGGCGGCGCTGGAGAAGCAGATGCTGAGGAGGAGCTACTTCACCTTCATCCAGACGGTGGCCGGCAGCGGCATGAACGAGGTCATGGCCAACCAGGGTACGTGTGCACGGAGAAACAATATCTGAGAGGAAACTGAGGAAAATCTGCTCAAAGAAACGTGTTTTATTGCTTAAAATGGAAGAAAACGGTGAAAAACACAAGATTTTATTTCACTGTTCGAGAGAGACACGCTAGCAGTTTCCCTCCGTTTCCAGTCTTTATGCTAAGCTAACAGACAACATATGACTAACATCAAATGAAGAGAATTTCCTGCAGATGTTGGATTTTTTGTAGTAAATTTAACACAAAATTCAAGTTTTTATCCAGTTTTCTTTCTCAGAATATCCTCGACAACACCTCCTTTTTTTAAGATGTACTTCTCCTTTTACGATGGCCCTCAAACTGTGATTTTTAAACCGTTTATTTGTTTTTTTCTCGAATCTTCCCATTTCTTAACTGTATGAATGTTTTCTATGTTCCTCCAGGAGCGGAGAACATCGAGCGCGTCGTGTTCACGATCATCCAGGGCGCCGTGGACTTCCCCGACCCGATCGCCCAGAAGAGCTGCTTCATCATCCTCTCCAAGCTGGTGGAGCTGTGGGGTGAGCGGAGATATACACATATACATATATACATATATACATATACACATATACATATATACATATATACATTATACACATATATCTAAAGTATTCTGTGTGTTTCTAACTGAGTGTTGCTCTTCCTGCAGGAGGGAAAGACGGCATGGTGGGATTCCCCGACTTCATCTACAAACACATCGTCCCCGCCTGTTTCCTCGCTCCGCTCAAACCCAGCTTCGACCTCTCAGACGCTCAGACCGTTCTGGTGAGGGTCCCCAAAAACAAATGTGTAATCAGGGAATCAACTCTGAGTTTCTGGGATTCAGATATTACATTACGGGAAGAAAACACGATATCATGTTTTTTTCTGCACCGGGCTAGATTTGGATATTTTAACGATTTTTATTTTTCTCAATTTAGACTTTTTGGGATTTATAGATTTTCTTAGATTTTTGGGGGATCCTTATTTATATAGATTTTTTTTTTATTTTGAGATTTTTTACTCCAGAAATCTGAGTATCAAACAGAGCGACAGGCGGCAGAGACAGCTTTGTTTTTACGGAGCTCCGACGTCACGTTGTTGTTTACGTCACGTTGTTGTTTACGTCACGTTGTTGTTTACGTCACGTTGTTGTTTACGTCACGTTGTTGTTTACGTCAGGAGACATCTTGTTTACGTCAGGAGACATCTTGTTTACGTCAGGAGACATCTTGTTTACGTCAGGACACATCTTGTTTACGTCAGGAGACATCTTGTTTACGTCAGGAGACATCTTGTTTACGTCAGGAGACATCTTGTTTACGTCAGGAGACATCTTGTTTACGTCAGGAGACATCTTGTTTACGCGCGTCATGTTGTTGTTGTTTACGTCTAACGTGTTGTTAACGTTTCTCTTCTTCCAGACGCTGTCGGAGTGTGCGATCACGCTGAAAACTATTCATCTCAAACGGGTACAAACTCTTATTTTAATACATTTAAAATACTGCAATGTATTCCTCATTTATTTATGAATCTGTGATATTTTGTGTTTCAGGGTCTGGAGTTTATCCAGTTTCTGCAGCAGGAGTATCTTCCCTCTCTGCAGGTCGCTCCGGAGATCTCACAGGTGAGCTTACCTGAGGGAACGAGTCTGAGTTTCAGTCTCTTTTCTCAGAACAGAGGGTTTTTGGCTTAAATCTTGTAATCGTGACTTGATTACGTCAATATATTCTGTGATATTTAATGAATATTATGAATATTTTTATGTAAATTTGTAGTTTTGCATGATGCTGTTGTTTATTCCTCACACTCCTGCTGTGTTTAGGCCTTTAAGTATATACAAATTGACTTTATTTAGCATATTTTTGACTTAAAACGTCGTATTTTCTACATTAAATGAGCAAAAACCAACATGTAATACCTGTAATTTGCCTCCATATTTGATTGGATTTAGTGAAAAATAAGAAATATATGAAGATACAAGAAAATGATGCAAGAAATGTCTTAAAAAAGCACAAAAAGAGGTCTTTATGTCACATTAAATACTGTATAAAGTTATTTATATTTAGCTGTAAAATGTTGACTTTATTCGCAGGAGCTCTGTCAGGTTCTTCAGCAGCCGGACGTGAAAGTCCTGAAAAACTACATAAAGGTACGACCGATTAATTACAATAAATAAAGCGTGTTTTTAATAACTTTATTCACTAATAACGTCCCGATGTCTCCTCTTTAGGCGTTCTTCCAGCGGGCGAAACTGTAGGAAATAAAAAACTGGAAGTTCTCTTTGAAAAAGGACTCGAGACAGGAAGCGGTCGAACGCGCCGCGCACTACCAAAATAAAAGACCTTAGCATAGGAGCTGCTTTTGCACTTAAACGTGGCTCGAAGGACGGAAGAATCCTCCGAAGACGAGCTGTCCACGACTAACGAGACGATTAACCAGGGACGATAACGAGGTGATAACGAGGAGATAACGGGGAGATAACGAGGAGATAACGAGGAGATAACGAGGAGATAACGAGGAGATATTGAGGAGATAACGAGGGACGATGATCGGACGTTGGACAGGAAACAGATCTTTGGAGGACGCAAAAGAACGGAAAAGTTTTGGTAACAATCCTGAAAGAAGCTTCACTGTAAACCCTCACGTTAGAGAAACTGAGGCGACGTATCGAAGGCGTTGTGGGGGAAATAAATAAGATGTGGAGCCGCGAGGTGGAGGAACATTCTGAGGAGAAATGAGGAAAATCAGACATTAAAGTGGAGATTTTAGGAGAAACATTTGTGAATTTTCTGAGATTTAAATTGCTGAATTTACAAGATTATTATTATTATTATAATTTGACGCAAACAAGATGACATTTTGTAAAATGAAATGTACGATTTAAGAAGAAAATGTATTTGATTTACCAGAATTTTTGGGGGAAATTGTCATGAAATTTAATTTAGTAAAAATAAATATTAATTTCAGAAAGAAATCTGATTTATTGGAAGAAAACTTGAATATTCTTCAAAAATAATTATTTAATTAGTAAAATATTTTTAAGAATTAAGTGTTGAATTAACGAGGAAAAAATGAAATTTTCTTTAGATATCTTGAATTTATTTCCCCACAAATAAATCCTTTAAATCTCAGAAAAAATCCACATATTTTCTCCTAGATTTCCCGACTTTAATCCTGAAGCTTTTCCAGTTCTTTCCAGAACATTATTCGCCTCTTTGGCTCCATATTTAAATATTTAACCTCCGATGGCACTCATTTGCCTCCATAGTGTTTATCTGTGTGTTACATATTTAATTAAATCCTGAAACACCTGAAGCTTCTCTCCTTCTCGTTAGAAATGTAAACACAGGTGTCGCTGCTGAACGGACAGAATATAAAGGGCTGAATTATTTTATTTTTATGGCATCCATTTGGTTTTTTATGCGTCGAGGAATGGATTTTTTTTTAAGGTTTGAAGTGAAAACGCTCGCTCTGCATCGTCTCAATTTTTAATAAAAACACCCTGAATTTCAAAGCCGATAAACCACTCGTTCCTGACGTAGAGACCCTCGTTACAGACGTAGAGACCCTCGTCACAGACGAACACAATGTAAATAAGAGAATAAGATGATTAAAACAAATGTAAATAAATAGTTTTTCTTTTTCTTTTAACCTTCAATTTCACCTGGAAACGAAGTATGGAAGCTCATTCGTGCCAAAAAATAAAAAAAGATAAATATTTAAATCATATTTTTTGGCTTTTTCTCATAATTGGGATTATTATTAATTAATAACTGAAAAGCTCCTCTTATAATAAATATTTTTTTTATGATTTTTAATAACAATCTTTTTCACTTTAATAATCTTATAATTTTTATGAAAAAAGGCACATTTGTGACTCTTTATCTCATTATTTGGATTCAAAGTGAAAGTTAAACTCACTTAAATAACATTAAAAAATATAATTTTAAATAATAAAACTCACAATTCTGACTTAAAAATGTCAAAAAATTCATTTTTTTTATTATTTCTTAAATGTTATCCTTTGTTTTATTGACACTAAAGAGCTTCCATAGGGTCCCATGAACTGTACAGAAGAAGAAGCTCCAATTAGTTTTATACTTAATTATGCAAACGCTTCAATTCAAACTGTGAAGATCTGGAGAGAAAAAACAATCAAAAACTGAAGGAGACATGTTGAATTTTCTGCTTTAAAATTTGGGATTTTGCGACGCCGTGCTTTGATGTTTCTTTGATTGATTCCTGTTTTTAGTTTTAACTTTAAAAATGATTATTTTCCCATAAAAGTGAAGCACGAAAACTCCCGGAGAAAGTGCCTAAAAATTGACCAAAATTAGAAACAGTCGTGCATTTAATTAGAGCTAGTTTTTATTTATTTTTGTCAACAAATCCAACAAATTAGAATTTCAAAAAAATCCCAAAACAGGAGAAAAACCCTAAAAAATGTACGAGAACAAAAAAATGTTGATTTAAATGTTAGATTTGATAGAAAAATGTTATAAAATCCAAGTTTTTTAAATTATAATTTAGCGAGACGTTCTGCATTTTGTTGAGAAAATATTTTTTGACTATTTTTCTTGAGATTTGTTGACAAGAAGAAAGTAGATTATTAAATGCCTTCAAATAATTCTAAATAAAACAACAATTCAGTCAAAATGCAAAAAAAATCTGAATAAAATACTGAACAATTTACCACATGGACATCACTACTACACTCGCGCTCCTATTGGCTATCGCTCCAACACATTGCACGTGATAGGTTAAGGGGCGGGACATCTATAAGCGGTTGACCAATCACACTACTTTGAGAAATACTCATTTATCAAGTTGTTTGACAAAAGGTGAATTTTAGGAGTAAAAACTCGTAAAGGGATTTTTTTTATTACAAAACTCTTGTCTTATTTTAGCTTTTTCTGTCAATTGTTACAAAGTTATAGAATAATAAACTACAGATCTTTGAGGGGGGTAAAAGTACCAGGTGTTCACAGGTAAACCAGGTGTTCACAGGTAAACCAGGTGTTCACAGGTAAACCATCTGTTCACAGGTAAACCAGGTGTTCACAGGTAAACCAGGTGTTCACAGGTAAACCATGTGTTCACAGGTAAACCAGGTGTTCACAGGTAAACCAGTGTTCACAGGTAAACCAGGTGTTCACAGGTAAACCAGGTGTTCACAGGTAAACCATGTGTTCACAGGTAAACCATGTGTTCACAGGTAAACCAGGTGTTCACAGGTAAACCAGGTGTTCACAGGTAAACCAGGTGTTCACAGGTAAACCAGGTGTTCACAGGTAAACCAGGTGTTCACAGGTAAACCAGTGTTCACAGGTAAACCAGGTGTTCACAGGTAAACCAGTGTTCACAGGTAAACCAGGTGTTCACAGGTAAACCGAGTGTTCACAGGTAAAAAACCAGGTGTTCTCACAGCAGGAGGTGAAAAATAAAAAGGTTGTTTATGAATGAGTGATTTTTATTTGAGCGTTATTAGGAGCGGTTGAATCTGTTCGATGATGAAATGTGTTTTTGTTTTGATATGAAGAGAAAAGAGAGATTCTGTTCGAACCAATAAAGTGTTCCTCAAATAATCCTCTCTTATTTATTCATGTTTCAGACGTTTAATATGTTTCGGCTCGGGCCTCATCACTCCACAGATATACAAAGCACGATGAGTGATGATTAAATAACTACCCCACCCCCCCCCCCCGAGCCTACAGGTGGTGGGGGGGGCAGCGAGCAGCGACGTAGAGTAGCAGCAGCAAGCAATGCAGAGAGAGAGATCTTAGCAGGTTCAATAGAGCGGCACATTAAGGACACTCTGTTTGGTTGGCTGTAGAGTGGCACGGGGCGTTATGTGTGAATGCAGCTTGAGTGCTCGAGCCTGAACTAGCTCGCAGGCTTCGCCCCATAAACGGCAAGGCACCCCCACCACCACTCTGCACTTTGATACAGCAGAACCACAAGGTCTGCCCTAAGAGGGGCTGTGCAGACCCTCTTAGGGCCAGTTCCTTTGGTAAACAGTTTCTCTGTGAGGGCGTCAACACTCTGGAACACAATACCAATACAGATAAGGAATAACACCTCCTATCATACATTTAACCACTATCTTAAGAACTGGCTTTTAAGCAATCAAACATGTGAACACTTTTCACTGTATCATAGTATGATAGTGTTTCATCTGTTTGCATGTTTGTCTGGTCCTATGTGTTGTTGTCTGGTCCTATGTTGTTGTCTGGTCCTATGTGTTGTTGTGTGTTGTTGTGGTTATTTTAACATCTTGCCAAAAGGACAACAGTTGAAAATTAGCCTGCTGGCTAACACTGGCACGTTTACAGCAATGTTGATCTATGTGCACTGGCCTTTAAATAAATAAACAAACAAACAAACAAAAAACCTACTCAGGTTGGTGTGTCCCGCACCGTCGTCTCTTTACGGCACCTTTTCACACCTCCCGACACCTCCCGCGAAAGTCGGCCCAAGCAATAACTCTGATTGGCTGTTCACACTACCGCTGCCTGCTGGTAAGGACAGTTATTGCCACTCGTCGACTGAAGTATTTGCGGTGTGTTCGTAGACGGGCGGCGTGGCGGGCGACGTAGCTGACCCAGAAAACAGGGCTCTGATCAGGGCTAAAGTCTTGTTAGAAACTGGTGAATCTGTTTAAATGCAGCCAGCAGAGTCACTGCTTTTAGCAGGGTCTCAGAGAGCCAGACACCCAGGGTACAGCACCTCGCTGTCTTACCCAGAAAACAGGGCTCTGATCAGGGCTAAAGTCTTGTTAGAAACTGGTGAATCTGTTTAAATGCAGCCAGCAGAGTCACTGCTTTTAGCAGGGTCTCAGAGAGCCAGACACCCAGGGTACAGCACCTCGCTGTCTTACCCAGAAAACAGGGCTCTGATCAGGGCTAAAGTCTTGTTAGAAACTGGTGAATCTGTTTAAATGCAGCCAGCAGAGTCACTGCTTTTAGCAGGGTCTCAGAGAGCCAGACACCCAGGGTACAGCACCTCGCTGTCTTACCCAGAAAACAGGGCTCTGATCAGGGCTAAAGTCTTGTTAGAAACTGGTGAATCTGTTTAAATGCAGCCAGCAGAGTCACTGCTTTTAGCAGGGTCTCAGAGAGCCAGACACCCAGGGTACAGCACCTCGCTGTCTTACCCAGAAAACAGGGCTCTGATCAGGGCTAAAGTCTTGTTAGAAACTGGTGAATCTGTTTAAATGCAGCCAGCAGAGTCACTGCTTTTAGCAGGGTCTCAGAGAGCCAGACACCCAGGGTACAGCACCTCGCTGTCTTACCCAGAAAACAGGGCTCTGATCAGGGCTAAAGTCTTGTTAGAAACTGGTGAATCTGTTTAAATGCAGCCAGCAGAGTCACTGCTTTTAGCAGGGTCTCAGAGAGCCAGACACCCAGGGTACAGCACCTCGCTGTCTTACCCAGAAAACAGGGCTCTGATCAGGGCTAAAGTATTGTTAGAAACTGGTGAATCTGTTTAAATGCAGCCAGCAGAGTCACTGCTTTTAGCAGGGTCTCAGAGAGCCAGACACCCAGGGTACAGCACCTCGCTGTCTCACCCAGAAAACAGGGCTCTGATCAGGGCTAAAGTCTTGTTAGAAACTGGTGAATCTGTTTAAATGCAGGCAGCAGAGACACTGCTTTTAGCATGGTCTCAGAGAGCCAGACACCCAGGGTACAGCACCTCGCTGTCTTACCCAGAAAACAGGGCTCTGATCAGGGCTAAAGTCTTGTTAGAAACTGGTGAATCTGTTTAAATGCAGGAGACCTCCAGCAGAAGTCCCTAACAGTGGGACTCTGGTTATTTCACAGCTCCAGGAGAGACCAGGGGAAAATCACCTGTCTGTGCCCGCTCACAGACCCCCAAAGTACGGACTCATGACCTCCAGCATGGCCCCCTAACAGTGGGACTCTGGTTATTTCACAGCTCCAGGAGAGACCAGGGGAAAATCACCTGTCTGTGCCCGCTCACAGACCCCCAAAGTACGGACTCATGACCTCCAGCATGGCCCCCTAACAGTGGGACTCTGGTTATTTCACAGCTCCAGGAGAGACCAGGGGAAAATCACCTGTCTGTGCCCGCTCACAGAGCCCCGAAGGACGGACTCATGACCTCCAGCATGTCCCCCTAACAGTGGGACTCTGGTTATTTCACAGCTCCAGGAGAGACCAGGGGAAAATCACCTGTCTGTGCCCGCTCACAGACCCCCAAAGTACGGACTCATGACCTCCAGCATGGCCCCCTAACAGTGGGACTCTGGTTATTTCACAGCTCCAGGAGAGACCAGGGGAAAATCACCTGTCTGTGCCCGCTCACAGAGCCCCGAAGGACGGACTCATGACCTCCAGCATGTCCCCCTAACAGTGGGACTCTGGTTATTTCACAGCTCCAGGAGAGACCAGGGGAAAATCACCTGTCTGTGCCCGCTCACAGACCCCAAAGTACGGACTCATGACCTCCAGCATGGCCCCCTAACAGTGGGACTCTGGTTATTTCACAGCTCCAGGAGAGACCAGGGGAAAATCACCTGTCTGTGCCCGCTCACAGAGCCCGAAGGACGGACTCATGACCTCCAGCATGTCCCCATAACAGTGGGACCTCCATAACCTTGCACACCCTGAGTGCCCGGGCCCCCACACTTAAGCACTCCCCCACGGACTAAACACAGGTATTCACACCCACCAGAACCTCGTGCCCCTGGTGACCCTAAAGGGGGTGGATTTTGTGGTGCTTCTATGTCCGCCCATCAGCATCCATAGTCGGCCTTCTTCACGGCACCACCACCCCTTCTGTGGAGGGTATTCTCGTGCCCCTGGTGACCCTAAAGGGGGTGGATTTTGTGGTGCTTCTATGTCCGCCCATCAGCATCCATAGTCGGCCTTCTTCACGGCACCACCACCCCTTCTGTGGAGGGTATTCTCGTGCCCCTGGTGACCCTAAAGGGGGTGGATTTTGTGGTGCTTCTATGTCCGCCCATCAGCATCCATAGTCGGCCTTCTTCACGGCACCACCACCCCTTCTGTGAGGGTATTCTCGTGCCCCTGGTGACCCTAAAGGGGGTGGATTTTGTGGTGCTTCTATGTCCGCCCATCAGCATCCATAGTCGGCCTTCTTCACGGCACCACCACCCCTTCTGTGGAGGGTATTCTCGTGCCCCTGGTGACCCTAAAGGGGGTGGATTTTGTGGTGCTTCTATGTCCGCCCATCAGCATCCATAGTCGGCCTTCTTCACGGCACCACCACCCCCCTTCTGGGCTGGAGGTTCAAACACTTTAACTTTTGTTCACCCTCCTCTGGCTTACACCTCCTCCGCCAACACTTGAGCGCTCATCACAGGGTTCAGCACCCCGGTGCTGATGGAAAGTGGCACTTTATCTGCCCCTGGTAACCATCAAGGTTATTGTTTTTTTTTTTTTTATTTTATTTGAACAAAAACACACACCCTAAAACATCAACCACACCCTAAAACATCAACTATTTACACGTTGCAGTAACAAAAATCACAGTACACACAGACTAAAACATCAACTATTTACACGTACTACTGCTGCTATAACAGTACTACTAAATTTCTTAACCTACGTTTTAAAGTGCAGTTATGCGCCCTGGAGGTGTTGCACTATTAACAAAATGTATGCCCAGGATTCTGGCACCTTCCCTGGCTTGTAAAGTGCAGTTATGCGCCCTGGAGGTGTTGCACTATTAACAAAATGTATGCCCAGGATTCTGGCACCTTCCCTGGCTTGTAAAGTGCAGTTATGCGCCCTGGAGGTGTTGCACTATTAACAAAATGTATGCCCAGGATTCTGGCACCTTCCCTGGCTTGTAAAGTGCAGTTATGCGCCCTGGAGGTGTTGCACTATTAACAAAATGTATGCCCAGGATTCTGGCACCTTCCCTGGCTTGTAAAGTGCAGTTATGCGCCCTGGAGATATTGTACTATTTACAAAATGTATACACAGGATTATAATAATAATTATATACACGGTATACATATTCACAATGTTTAGCGGGATTCAGGGGACCAAAGGCGTCTAATTCTTACGGTGCACCAGGGCAAACAGGTTGAGTCCACGGCCCCTGCCCCATCATCAGGAGTGTCAACCAGCCCCGGTCCCGACTTCATTGGCCTCTTTCCCTCCCGCTTCCGCTTCCGCTGCTGCTGCCGCTCCAATGACCCATCAGGTGAGAGATGATGGAGATGATGGAGCAGTACTGTTATAGCAGCCCTCTTCGGAGGTCTCCCCATCTGACAGCGGTAGACATCCTTCTGATGATGATGCAGCTGCTGCCGCATCTGATGACGCCCTGAACATGGAGCGGATTCTCAATGCCTCCTTTATTCCCGGCGCATTCGCGTAGAACCGGTCCGCCGTGGTTACGTCGTGACACATAAACCTGGCGAGAATCGACCGGCTTTCTGGATCTTGGTGATGCTTGATATTGTCAGCCAGGGCAGTGCGCAGGATTGTGAAGGTGACGGCTGTTTCTAGCCCAGCATCAGCCCATGCCCTCTTCAAGTGAGCGTTCAGGTTCTTGGAGGCCCGATTCCCCCTTGTGAAAAGGAAGAATTCATTCTGAGGACCCAGCAATACCTTTTTAATCCCCATCCACCGCATGACCCAGCTAAACTCCTCTACTGTAAGCGCCAGCTGTGCTTCGCCATATGTCTTGGCCGTCTTGTGATCCTGCACATGGATGATGTAGCCCTCAGCAGTTCCCCTTATGGCTGCCTCTAAGACCTCACTGTTTTTCATGTTTGCGTACACGCCCGTACGGTGGCCATACAGGAGGCTCCAATGGAGGGTGAGATAGCCATAGAGAAGCTTCTGGGTGGTTGAGGTCGGCGTGCCGGCCATCAGGTCGAGGAGCTCCGGGATGCGCTTCTCAGCGGCCGCCATGGCGGCGAGAAGCTCCGCCTGGCTCGGCAGACGATCCAGTTTGTTCCTCTTCACCTTAAACTGATGTAGAGTGACTGCCTTATTCAAGTGTTTCATGTTGGCTTTCACCTCTCTCATTATGTGGGTCATATCAGACTGGGTGAGCTTGCACCCCCGGGGCTTTGACTCAGACATGTACCCCATGAACTGGTGCACATTCTTCAGGAAGAACTCTGATGTTGTGACTGCCCGGCCCGGCTTTACAATATACTCGCTCCAGCCACGGATCATCTTCATGTTTCTTAGGAACAGCCAGTCTGACAGGCGGTTAACACCATGGGCCATGTATACTATGAAGTTCTTTATCCGGCTGATCTTCGACACAACATTGTCTTTCTGTTTTACTGTCGGAGCGACACCCAAACAATGATCCAAGTATGTCTGAAGGTACGCCTCCATGCTTCTAGGCAACGTGATTTCACGCATGGTATTCCCCCGTCCACACCCAGTGGACCAGTAATTTGAGGGAGAGGGCAAGTCATTAGCCAGCTTAGAGGCACGGGTCTTCCGGCATACAGGGGTCTCGCTACCGGAGGCTACTGCAAACATGACAGTTTCCACCGGGGTCTTCACAGGGGTCTCGCTACCGGAGGCTACTGCAAACATGACAGTTTCCACCGGGGTCTTCACAGGGGTCTCGCTACCGGAGGCTACTGCAAACATGACAGTTTCCACCGGGGTCTTCACAGGGGTCTCGCTACCGGAGGCTACTGCAAACATGACAGTTTCCACCGGGGTCTTCACAGGCGTCTCGCTACCGGAGGAAACTGGTAATATGACAGTCTTCACTGGGCTCTTCACAGGGTTCTTGACCGGTCTCTTTCCACCGGAGGCTACTGCAAGCATTACAGTCTTCACTTGGCTCTTCACAGGGTTCTTTACCGGTGTCTTCCCACCGGAGGCTACTGCAAGCATGACAGTCTTCACCGGGCTCCTCACAGGGGTCCCGCTACCGGAGGTTACTGGGGAATGCATGACAGTCTTCACCGGGGTCTTCACAGGGGTCCCGCTACCGGAGGTTACTGGGGAATGCATGACAGTCTTCACCGGGGTCTTCACAGGGGTCCCGCTACCGGAGGTTACTGGGGAATGCATGACAGTCTTCACCGGGGTCTTCACAGGGGTCCCGCTACCGGAGGTTACTGGGGACTGCATGACAGTCTTCACCGGGGTCTTCACAGGGGTATTGCTGCCTGAGGCTACTGTGTTTATGCCGGAGGTACTTGGGATTGCCAGGCCCTTAAATCGTATACATTCGTCCTCTTCCTCAAGAACAGCAGCACTCTGCTTCCTGGGTTTTAGCTCCTTTTTCAGCCTGGAGCGCAGGGTCTTCACCTCATCATTGAGGGCATCCTTCTGAGCCCTCAATGCCACATTTTCCAGCATCACCTGCCTGCAGTCCTCGTTGTCACACTCGGTATGTGGGGAGAAGGGTGGAGGGTGCCCGGGGTATTCCCCCTCATTGTCTATATCCAATGATGTAGCCATTCCAATGATGGGGTTAGTCTCACGGAGGTCATGGAGCAACTGCAGTGCCACACTATGCTTCAGCCTTGCCATGACCTGCTGTGCCTCATGTCGGGACAACTCAGGGTGGTCATGTTTTACATGACGGTCCAGTCTCTTCCCAGCGTACGAACACCCAGCGATGGGACAGGGTTTGGTCCGAACATTTATCCTTCCACTGGCTATTTTCAGGAGGATTCCCCTCTCCTCCAAGTTCCGCACTGCATGCTTGTGCTTAAGGTGTTTGTTCAATGCCAGATAGAAGAGTCTGCACACCGGGCATTCAGATGACATCCTTACTGAAACACACATAATGAATTTGATCAAAATGATGTTATAGTTCTCCGTTTATATGCGTTAGCGTGAGCGGTGGTTGCGACACTGGGTCCGATGCATCAATTCATGGTGCATGGACGAAGGGAAGTATTGGGTTACCACCGGGTCAGATGGTCCCACTTCCGCACCAACGCGGGGCTGGTGATGGCAACATTGGGTCCGATGCATCCATACATGGTGCCCCGACCATGAGAGGGTTTGGGGTACCCCGGAACCAGGCACCACCCCAGCAGGAAACGGGTTGTATGGTCAAAGGAGGAAAGAGTGATAGAACCGGGGTAAAGCAAAGAAAGTGTCCGACAATAGTGACTTGTGAGGCGGCCAGAGAGTCTGTCATATCTCGGTCCTATCCTCCAGGCAACGCTGTGGCCAAAACTGGGCTAAAAACAAAAAAAAACTAAAAAATATTTCATCCAGGGAAATTTGGGTGAAAATGAAAAAAAAGTACCCGAAATAGTGCTTCATTAGCCAGCAGCAGTCCCCTGTCGACTCATGTGACATTCCTCCAGGGTTACATAGAACCAGGGTGTGGGGTCCGAGCCATCTCCGAGACATCTCTAGTCCATGTTGATAATGGGGGAAATGTACCCCAAAATAGTCCTTCATTAGCCAGCAGCAGTCCCCTGTCGACTCATGTGACATTCCTCCAGGGTTACATAGAACCAGGGTGTGGGGTCCGAGCCATCTCCGAGACATCTCTGTCCGTGTTGGATAATGAGGTACCCCCAAAAAAGTGCATCATGACTCAGCAATCATCACACTCAACTTTGGTGAGAACCGGGGAAAGGGGTCAAAATGTAAAAATTATACCCCAAAACAGTGTCTCATGACCCCGCAGGAGCCCCCGCGGACTCCCCTGACATTCCTCCATGGTCGTAATCACCCAACTCAACTTTGGTGAGAACCGGGGAAAGGGGTCAAAATGTAAAAAATATACCCCAAAACAGTGCCTCATGACCCCGCAGGAGTCCCCCGTGGACTCCCCTGACATTCCTCCATGGTCGTAATCACCCAACTCAACTTTGGTGAGAACCGGGGAAAGGGGTCAAAATGTAAAAAATACGCCCCAAAATAGTGCCTCATAATCGGGTAGAGTCACCTGGAAAGTGCCCTCGCATTCCTCCATGGCTGGGGTCTTGAGGCACAAAATGAGGCCCACTCAGAGTGCTTGGTGAGCGGATACATTCTTCCATGATTTCCAACAGCCGTTTTTTTCTGAGTCCACCCAAAAACTGGGTTTCTGATTTCGTGCGGAAGGTAGTCTGAAAATTATGGATGAATCTTTTTGACAGAGAAGTGGAAATGAATCCCAGGGACTTTTTCCCCTTCTCCGTTGTACCAACCATCGGAGAAGGGGAAAAAATCGGCCCGAAGCGCCAAACACCTGGCCACTACTCCCGTTGGCACTTAGAAAAAATTTGACAATTTTTCAAAACTTCATTTTTGATTATTTTAGATATAATTAAGCGTTTTCTTCACTTTTTTTTGATTTCCACGGGTGGGGGCGCCTGGCAGGCCGCCTATGAGCACCCAAATTCGGCCTGGATCATCCAGGATTTGTGGGCAAAGCTCCATAAACTGACTAAATCACCCAGAGAGGTCCCCTTTCTAGCCCAAATATATATAATACAAATACATTTAAATAGTAAAAGGTGCACTTGTGCTCTGCATTACCCGGAATTTTATTTTCATAGCCCCATGATAGTGATTAAAAATCATTTTCATGGGAAAAAGTGTTAAAACGCCTGATTAAATGATATGCAGGACCCCAGTGAGCTCCAGACTATGTGCATTGTGTTGGGGAACCATATAAATGATAGAATAAATGCATTCAAATGCAAAAATAATGATTTAAAATCATTTTAGGGGGACAATTGTGGAGAGGAGCCTGAAAATGACTCTGTTTTAAGATATAATTAAGCGTTTTCTTCACTTTTTTTTGCTTTCCACGGGTGGGGGCGCCTGGCAGGCCGCCTATGATTACCCAAATTCGGCCTGGATCATCCAGGATTTGTGGGCAAAGCTCCATAAACTGACTAAATCACCCAGAGAGGTCCCCTTTCTAGCCCAAATATATATAATACAAATACATTTAAATAGTAAAAGGTGCACTTGTGCTCTGCATTACCCGGAATTTTATTTTCATAGCCCCATGATAGTGATTAAAAATCATTTTCATGGGAAAAAGTGTTTAAAACGCCTGATTAAATTATATGCAGGACCCCAGTGAGCTCCAGACTATGTGCATTGTGTTGGGGAACCATATAAATGATAGAATAAATGCATTTAAATGCAAAAATAATGATTTAAAATCATTTTAGGGGGACAATTGTGGAGAGGAGCCTGAAAATGACTCTGCAGCACCCCGGATAACTACCACTTCATCTGGTTTAAATGTGGTGGTGATAGTGGCATTAACTAGTACCCAGTACTGGAGAGAACCAGGTTACAGCACATGTCTTTTCGACCCAGGAAAGAGTGCTCGAAACGTGGCTAAATCATAGTCACACTGTGGGGTAACATGTTTCAAATGACAGCACACTGCTGCTTGTTGGCAGGCTGACTCACTTCACTTGTCTCACACACACCCAGGGGGGAGAAAGAGGACACATTGACCCAGGAAAGAGGCCTCAAAACACAGGTAAAAGTGTGTTAAACTGTGGGGGAACATGTTTCAAATGACAGCACACTGCTGCTTGTTGGCAGGCTGACTCACTTCACTTGTCTCACACACACCCGGGGGGAGGAAACATTGGAGCACACATTGACCCAGGAAAGAGGCCTCAAAACACGGTAAAGTGTTAAACTGTGGGGAACATGTTTCAAATGACAGCACACTGCTGCTTGTTGGCAGGCTGACTCACTTCACTTGTCTCACACACACCCAGGGGGGAGAAAGAGGACACATTGGAGCACACATTGACCCAGGAAAGAGGCCTCAAAACACAGGTAAAAGTGTGTTAAACTGTGGGGGAACATGTTTCAAATGACAGCACACTGCTGCTTGTTGGCAGGCTGACTCAGTTCACTTGTCTCACACACACCCAGGGGGGGAAAGATAACACTTGTACCCAGGAATAAGTCTTTGAAAGGCGGGGAAAAGTTGTTTGAAATAGTATAATACCTCCAGGCCGCTTAACTGCACTTTACCACCCAGAAATAATGTTTAAATGGTCGGGGAAAGTATTTTTAAATGTCTGGAAGAGAGTTTTAGACAGTCATTTTGCACGAAATTATTTAACATAGACGCTCTCCTGAAAATGCACAGAATATGTGCTTTTTCAGGAGACCGTTAATGTTAAATGATTTCTTGCAAAATGACTGGCTAAAACCCCGGAATAAATGTTTGAAAAGCGGGGAAAAGTTGTTTAAAATAGGCTGATATCTCCAGGGCGCATCACCAAAAATGTACAAGCCAGGGAAGATGCCTGAATCCCGGATACTTTAGGTCTGTCACTTAGGGTGACCGCACCACTCCGACGCTCCCGAGAGCGGACGTCCATTGTTTGTAAGGCACCTAAGAGGGATAACGTTACATCTCTGATAGTCAGTTTTTCTCCCAGCAGTTCAATTTCCGGTGCTGCGGCTGGGCAGCAGCTGTGTGTCTGTGCTGCGCGCGGCGGGACATTTGAAATACACCGGGCAGCGGCACACTGTGAACTGTGAGGAAGACTCGGGTCTAACTCATGGTCTAACTAACCTTATTTAACAGAAAATAAAATGGCAACAACACGGATTGGGAGCAGTGGTCGCACTCGCGTTAACCGAATACCCCCCCCCCCCCCGTCAGCGCGAGTGAGTGATAAATCGACGGGTAATAATGGATCATGACGGAAATGTTACGATCCTGTCCGTCAAAATGACTGACAACGAAAAAGTCTAAAGCCACCACTGCTTGGGAGAAAGAAACGATGTGATATTTGGGCCCATTTTCGCTGCAATGAGGCGGAGAAAAAAAGCGAATGCATTGTTTTATCAGAAGGGAAGCAATGTGGCCATAACACAGCTGGTAACACCACAAACCTGACCACTCTCTGCAAAGCTGCTCTCTTCATCATTCAACCTGTGCTTTTCATCAAATAAGGACAATAAGTTTGACTAAAATGACAAATTATTAGTTTTGGCCAGACTAGTTTGACTGAAATGTTCTATATAATCTGATGACTAAAAAAGACTCAACAGTTTTCTTTGACTAAAATAAGAATAAAATGCTCAGACTTTTAGTCGATTAAAACTTGACTAAATAAAAACAGGATGAAGGTGACTAAATATGACTAAAACGAAAAAAAAGGAAATTTAACACAGGACTAAGACTAAAACTAAATTAAAAAATAGCTGACGAAATTAACACTAGTGTGACACACACACTCACCACACACACACACACACACACACACACACACACACACACACCACACACACACACACACACACACACACACACACACACACACCACACACACACACACACACACACACACACACACACACACACACACACACACACACACACACACAACACACACACACAACACACACACACACACACACACACACACACACACACCACCAGTGATAAGGACAGTATTGCACAACTGAGTTGGCCTAAGTTCCTGAGAACAGAGTGACAGCAGGGGACTGACCCCCCCCCATCACTTCCTGGTGACAGCTGAGATCTGACAGAGAGATAGCAACATGCTAACTGCTCTCTCTGATGTCTCAATCAGTCCCTCAGTAAAACACACACTGTTCACAGGACTCTGACACGTACACAATCATCATATAGGCTTCAACATGTCATGCTATATAACAGGTGAAGAATACCAGTGTGCTGCATCATTCTATATTCACACGCTTTGCACATATGTATCTACAGTGGGGGGGGGGGTGCTGTACCTTCTAGAGACCCTGAGAGGGTCCTGGTTATCTGAGTTCACTTGGATGGCGTTCATATCGATGTTACTCAGCCGGTGTTCGGGGGTCTGGAGTCCCGCTGAGCTACTGTTTGTAAATGAACACAACCAAACAATTGGATGTAAAAACACTCACCAGATGTTCCCTTTATCCCAACTACAAGCAGACAAGCAGCCTTTAAGGTTCATATGTGCCCGTTACCTTTGGTGGATCACAGTTATAAATAAAGACCATATTTGTTTTTATTTTAAAATGCAACTGAACAACATTATTTCTGAATTAAATCACGATATGACAAATGTACAAATAAAGGGTTTTTCTTAAGTCTTTTTTTAGAGGATTTACAACATTGATGTGAGTCTACCAACACACAGCCTATCAGAACAGAGCTGTGTGTGTGGTGTGTGTGTGTGTGTGTGTGTGTGTGTGTGTGTGTGTGTGTGTGTGTGTGTGTGTGTGTGTGTGTGTGTGTGTGTGTGTGTGTGTGTGTGTGTGTGTGTGTGTGTGTGGCCGCGGCCGCGGACGACGCTCGCCATTTCCACGGCTTTTCGGCACTGGGGGACAGCAAGCCTTCCATGGAGCCGATACACGACGATGCCTGGTTTATCGGGACATGCGGCTGCATGTCCGGCTGCGCTCGCTATCGGCTAACGGACAGCTGGCGACTAGCAGCTAGCGGCTAACGACATCCGACTGTTAGCCCCTTATTTTTTTTTGTGGTGCCGGAGAGGAGGTTCGACCATGTCTGGTCGGCCTCGTGTGGACCCTCTCGCTTTTTCACCTCCTCGACGGCGGCTTGGGCCGTCGCCCATGCCTTCTTCGGCCCGTGGGTGTCGCGCTCCTGGACCCCGTCTCGCCTGACTCTACGGTTTCGGACGTCGCCCATGCCTTCATCTGCCCGTGGGTGGCGAGCTTCGGGACCCTGCCTGGCCTCTCCTATAACCGCGGCTCACGGTTCGCCTCGACGGCGGCTTCAGACGGCGCCCCGTCTGGCCTCTTCCTTCGCCTCGGCAGCAGCTTCGGACGTCGCCCACGCCTTCATCGGCCCATGGGTGGGGCGCTTCTGGACCCTGCCTGGCCTCTCCTATAACCGCGGCTCACGGTTCGGCTCACGGTTCGCCTCGACGGCGGCTTCGGACGGCGCCCCGTCTGGCCTCTCCCCTGTCCACGGCTCCCTCCTCCCGAGGACACGGCTCCTTCCTCCGAGGACTTCGTACCCTAACCCTAACCCTCGCCCTCGTTGGGGCCCCTACCCTCTCCTGCGGCCCGTTCCATGGCCCGGCCCTCGCCGGCGACCCGCCCTCCTCGGCCCCTGTGGTGCTTCCTCCCGGACGCGAGGATTGTGTCCATGGTTGAATTCTGGGGGGCTTGTGTAGTGATCACTTATTAATACACTGGGTTACATAATTCAATCAAGGAACTACAGGTTGGGGGTATTGTTCCGCACGGACACAAATGTTGACGGTACCTACTGTGTACTTACTGCGTGCCCTCCCTTTCGCTTTCTCTTCTCTTCCTGGGCTGCGACCCGACAACATGTCTATTTCTGTCGCTCATTAAAGTACCCATTTGCACCTTCATTGCACCGCCTCCGACTCCCTTCTCTCGGCACTACAAAGTGTACATATTCTTTGAGAAAGGGGCCAGAGGGATGGGAGACCAAACTGGAAAAAATGCTGCTCCAAAAAACAAGTTAAACAATAATCACTTGAAATGAGTCCAAACCTCTGCCAACAGAACAGGTGAACATGAGCTTGGTAATAATCTGGAGAACTCATGTTGAACTATATTTGACCAGAATCAGGATGTGCTGTGTTTCAATATAAGCCTCAAATGCTCAAAGGTTTCTGTGTTCTGATGTTAGTTGGTGATTTTCTAATAAATATGTAAAAGAACATGTGTTTCATCTGAGACTCAAAATAAGATGATTTGACTGAACAAGATGATGCATTGTCTAAAAACAAGACCTGATATCTCACTGCAGTGTTACTTCTGAAGTGTCTTCTCTCAGGTGGAGAGACATACTCTGACTGGATGTTAGACACAGATACTGGGAAAGATTTAGAGCTTTTGTAGTGCAGGTGCATGTTGCAAAAAAGTATTGTTACAGTGGAAGAAGGGGGCGGGGCGTCTGAAGTCAAAGATGAATCTTGATTGGGCCAAATTTGACCCGAGTCACCCACAACAATGCAACCCAGTCTCACAAAACAACGTGTAATAGCTGCGTTGGTCCACCGGGCAAAACGTAGCATATTCACAAATAACCCTCTCGAGAGTGGATACAATATTTAGTAAAAAAAAACATGGAGCTCAAATAATCTTAGTAATATCTATCAAACTATGGATCCTACACATCCACTGGACGCAGATTCTAAAAGTACAATATACACTTCTCACTAGAAATGTAATCAAAAAGCATTTTAACGCCAAACTCTCCTTCAATTTAGGATTTTCCACAAAAAATAAGTCAGGTTTTTTTTCTGACGCTGGGAAAGTTTGCGATCACGTGACACGGACACCGGTCATTAGAAATGAATAGGAACACATATTGTATCCATGTCACGACTTGAGAGGGTTATTTGTGAACATACTACGTGTTGCCCTGTGGACCACGTAGCTAGTACACGTTGTTTTGTGAGACTGGGCTGGCATTGCTGCTGGGTCTTCCACTTGGACACCAACTCATACACTTTTTCTTTGAGAGACCTTCAAACTGGGCCTAAATTCTCAAAGTCTGTGTTGTAGTTGATGTAGCTGTTGTGGAGGCCTTGTTCTGATAACAAAAACCAAGAGGTAGTTATTATATCATTTAAACTTGAAACTCAATGTCCTGAGTAACGGCTGTCCCTGTGGCCTGGTTGCTTCACACTTTGTTCACCTCCACATCTCATCCTCTTCGCATCCTCTTCGTCATCCTCTTCGCTTTCAGGAATGTGATCCTCAACTTCCAAATCCTCATCGTCTACAAAAGCCTCTCTCTCTTCTAGAATCATTTCAAGGCCCTTTTTGCCAATCAGGCCATAAAAGACTGGTTTCCTCAAGATGGAGGGGACACACACACACACACACACACACACACACACACACACACACACACACACACACACACACACACACACCACACACACACACAACACACACACACACACACACACACACACACACACACACACACACACACACACACACACACACACACACAGCTAGGAGGAGGACAGAGTGAAGATAACCAGGATCTACAATTTCCACACATTTATTGTCAAGTGCACCTGAACTCCTCTGGTGTGTGTGTGTGTGTGTGTGTTGTGTGTGTGTGTGTGTGTGTGTGTGTGTGTGTGTCATTGAAAACATTCTAGAAAAATGAGCGGGCCGATGAGTGTGAGTTTATAAAGTAACTGAAGGCATCATCAGACCCTGAACGCCTCACGAGGGTTAAAGAAGTTGTTGCCCACACTGACAGTTTTCATCTGATAGGGCGCCCTGGTCGTCATGGAGACAGGAAACGGTTTCTGTAATCTGTAATCCATCAGCGTCTTCATGATCAGTTTCTCAGAAATGAAGCTCAGCTCAACTACAGTTTAATTTATGTGTTTAGTTTCATCATCTCAAAGGCAGTTATTAATGTAGTTAGCTTAGCTCACGGCCTGTTAGCATGCAGAGTGTGATCAGTGCTGTCACTCAATCTGAGAGTTTAGGTCATTACAACAGCTGTTGGCCTTCAGTGCTTGTTCACTCGGGTTTTTGGTTCTTGAGTTGCTTGATTAAAATATGAAGCAGTCAAACCCAATTCTAGTTATTCTGTATGTGTGTGAAAAAGTTAGTAATTTGGTATTGCCCATTTACGTCTACATGTTCTCCCGTTAATGACGTTTAATCATTTCCCTCACATAGGATCATTTGAGGCGTATGCAGTCATCTCACATGTGGAAACACTGTGTGGGAGAAGAGAGGCGTGATGTGAAGATCAAATGTAAGATATGTTAATATATATATTCCAGTAAAGCTCCACCTCTCCCTGTACGTTGATACACAGCGAGGACAGAGCGTAGAGACTGCAGAGAGACAGACATGGATCAGCTGCTGCTGCTGCTGTTCTGCTGAGGAGCTCGGGTAAGAATCCACTTTACACTTTATTATTTTATATTTAAATATTGTGTGATCTCTCGCTACACACACACACACACACACACACACACACATAACTTTTTTGAAGTGTCCTTTTTCTATAAAGTTATCAAATCTAAACGGTAACTCTTTGCACTTTGTTGTCAGTTGTGATGTGAGTGTGAGTGTGAGTGTGTGTGTGAGTGTGTGTGTGTGTGTGTGTGTGTGTGTGTGTGTGTGTGTGTGTGTGAGAGAAGCTCTGCTCACTGAAAACTCCCCAATTGGTGAATGGCTCTAAATAAATCATTAAATAAATGCTGTGCCGGGGCTAGGCTAAGCTAGCTGGCTAAAGTGAATAAGTATGAGGGGCCGTACAGGCCGTAATTCATACTGGTCCTCTCACGCACATACATTCTCCTTTACATACATATATTTTCACTCTTACACGTATATTCTCCTTTTACATACATATATTTTCACTCTCACACATGTACATATTTACACTCACACATTCATACATCTGCTCTCATATTATCATATTTCAATGCACACATTCATACATTGTCACTCACATTTATAAGTTTTCACTCACACATTTTTACATTTTGTTCTCATATTCATATATTTTAATGCTCATATTTATACATTTTGCTCTCATGCACATTCATTCAATGTTTACATTTAATATTATAAATAATATATGCATGTATGAAGACAATATATGTATGCAAGAGAATAATGCATGTATGTGTGAGAGAAAGTATAGTGGAAACGGAAGGAGTATGGTTTGGAAGGCAGGTCATTATCGCGCTGTGATTGGCTCAGAAGGTCGAGCGGGGCGGGCTCATGTTCAGAACTTCTGATTCAAATCAACATGATGGAGGGAGATGAATCCGTGTATCTACGGACCATTTGTTTTTCTTTATTAAACAAGTAAACGGAATGAAGAGTGTCTGCGAGGCGTTTTTGCTTTTTGTTTTTTACCTTACTAAATGGTCTAATGGTCATTGTAGCGAGGGGGGGAGGGGGAGGGGGAGGGGGGGGGCCGCGAAACTCGCGGAAGTGATTCAAAACAAAAGCACTCGTTTGCTTGGAACGTTGATAATATTATAACAAAGGGGAAACGAGGGAATTTAGCGATCACAACGAAAACGGCCAAGACACACATTGAGCCCAGAAAATGAATGTTATTAAGGACTGTAATGTAAATATAATAAGTCTATGTCTAAAATGGACAACATTGTTAGGAGATTTAAACTATACAGCGATTTGCACTGCGGTCACTCAGCCGTCTCTCCACGTTGTTTTTTCAAATCAGCTGCTCTTCATTTTTTTTTACAAATATTTTTTACCGCAAGTTCTTAATAAAACTGACACTGTTGGACTCGGTATTATTTTGACTGCTACCAACAATAAAATTACTTTTTTTTTAGTAATCCTCTGTCAAAGTCCCTCCTGAGTACTAGAATGCATGTTTCTCTACTATTTTTGAATAAGCGTTAAAACACCTTTCTTCATGAGACTTATATTGTTGGACAGAGTATTTTAAGAGGATGGTAGACATGATATCAGCACTAGTACTGCAGCAGCAGCATTTTACACCATGCAAAGTCTTTAGAGTCTGGCCTGGTAGCTGGTCTATCCTTCAGCAAAGTGACACACCCTTGTGACTCTTGTTGGCCTCTTATGGGACTGCTGTCTTTTAAAATATGATTATTTCTCTGCTCCTAGTTAATTCCTCTCTGATTCTTCCACCAGTCCCAGTCATTGCATGTCAGAGCTTCGAAAAATGTGTCCAATTCAACTAAATGTTTTTTTGTGAGTGAAGGCCAGAGCTAAATTATAGATTGTTTGATTGTGTACGGTGAGAGAAAAAATTCCACATCCTCCTATGAAACTTTTTTTGTTTACTTTTCCATTATACTTATACTTACTTGTATTAGACAGGGTTCTTACGGTCATTAAAAACCTGGAAAAGTCATGGAAATTCAAATGCTAATTCCAGGCCCTGGAAAACAATATTTTCCCCAAAGTTTTGGAAAAGTCATGGAAATGTGACTAAATTGCATCAAATATAATTTATATTTTATCTATCGCCAAAATAGTAATACTATAATGATAATAAATACTGTATAGTAATGAAACGTAAAATGGCATTTAACTGACGAGGTATTTTGCTGGTGAGAGATTTTAGTTGCTTTAGCCTGTAGAAGCTAGTAAGCCTATTATTGGATTTGTTTTGAAAGGGACAACATGTTTCAGACCCTATTTTCCTGTTCCATGTTAAAATAAACCATTTTCAGTGGAACCGCTGAGACAGAGTCATGTTTTTGGTCATGGAAAATGAGGTATAGGTCATGGAGAAGTCATGGAGAAGCATTGGTGAAAAAGTGTATGAACCCTGATTGGAACATTTGCATGTTGAACTACATGCTGGATATCTTCCCCAGCCTCAAGGAAATACAATAAAATAAATGGATTCATAATTTTAAACAATTGATAAAAATGTATAAATTAATAATGTTTGGTGCAACATTTCAAATTTAAATACAAAAGGAAAAAAAAGTTTACTTTTGAAATGATTTCTCACAAAAACCTTTCTAAATAGTAAATTATTAAAAAGCGTGTAGTCAATAGACGTTTTTCTGCCTAAAATAGTTGAAATTGAACGTAAACTATATCAAACACCACATCCATGGCAGTTAACCCATTTTTGCCAGTATTTAAATTGACTTTGGTGAAGTTAATACAAATATTCATATTATTATAATATATATATATATGTGAATATGTGACTTCTCTGTATGAACGTGTTATTCTCAGCTTTAGTAAACTGGTGAAATGACTCCAGAGTGAGTTCACTGACGTGTTCCTGAGATGATAGAAAACTCTGTTTACCTTATCTTCTGATTTCTCCTCAGGACTCCAGGCTGAAGGAGAACACAACTCAACAGGTAAAGTGCTCAGTGTATTCAGTGTAATTTTATTCTTTATATATATAATATATATATATATATATATAATTTTTATATATATTTTTATATATATATATATATTTTTTATATATATATATATTTTATATATTTTTATATATATATATTTTTATATATATATATCTATATATATTTCCCTAAAAATATGCATACCTGTCCTATAAGCTCTACTTTCATAAGGTATATATATATATATATATATATATATATATATATATATATATATATATATATATATATATAGCATATCATTGATGCAGTCTTTCTGAACACTTTTAAAATAAAATACTGCAAATGAAGAATATTTGTAACTGTCAAGTTATGATCTGGTCTTAATGATTGACTCCTGCCCAAACTTGAAAACGGCCCGATTCCCTCCAAAAGGACACATGGGACAACTCAGATTTGCATCATTCTCCTCTTTATTTCGAGTTATTGCAGAATTATCTCTGCTTCCTTTAGCCTCTTGATAGCCTTCTGATGCTCATTCAGGTTGAAAACCTTAAACACAAAACATACTTTCATTCACTTCATCTCAAGTTATAATTAAACTTAACACTTAAACAAAAATAATTGCATCTCAACAAAGTAAATTATAATCCAGCATCTTATGTTTTAGCTTAACTTCATAAACTAGAAATAATAATTCATCTTAATAAAACATGGTTCCAACAGAAAAATACATTTACAAAATATATCACCAGCAGCGTCTTCGGTTGAATCCTTGAGTCTTTCTCCTCTCCCAGTGAATTGTTTGCTTCTCTGCTGAGAGTGTGCCTTCCCAGGTGTGTTGCATTAAGCTCCTTAACTAGGAGTGGCACTAGTGATGTGTCGGTCGCGAACGAGCCGATTCTTTTGAACGGCTCTTTGGTACGAACGAGGGGAAGCGAGTCCTACTTGGTGAGAGCCGTTCTTGTTATTGTTCAATCGTTGGTCCACACTCACTGCCTTCCAACATCCACTCGCCTTTTCAAAAGCTTGATTTTGTTCCCCAAACGTATTCTGTGAAGACCCGCCCCTACTCAGAGAGAGAAGTCATAACAAGTGGTACAGGACAGGTAGACAACGTGTTTTTCGGATGGAAAATGAGCCAAACGCGAAAACGCAGCAGCATTTGGATTCACTTCAACCAAAACCCAGGCAGTGATAAAGCGCACCATTTGTAAAGGCAAAATATCCTTTAAAGCAGGATCAACAAATAATCTCCATCGCCACTTAAAAACACAGTATCTAATATTAAGAGTTGCGTGAATTTCATTCAAGGCAAGGCAACTTTATTTACTTAACACATACAGAGGGTAAATTCAAAGTACATTCACTGACATGAATGACATGGATGGCGCCACCTTGTGTCATGTTTACAATGCAGATTATTGACATTAGGTCTGGCAATACAGTCAATCATTATCCTGGTGATTATTTCGCAGATAAACCTAGTAACCCTGCCCCCTTTAAAAAAAACGGCTCTTTTGAACGGCTCTTTGAAAGGAACGGAGCCATAAGATCCGGCTCCCTTCAAAGAGCCATAATTCCCATCACTAAGGCCCAATCCCAAACCGCCCCCTACACCCTACCCCTACACACTACCCCTCCGTTTGCGCGTTCGCGCGGAGGGTCCGCCACAATTAAGTGCTGTTCCAAACCAACGAGTGTGGAGAGGTGTGGAGGGGGAGTGGGCTATCAAGCCCTCAAACAGCGAGTCTGCATCGGTGCTGACTTGAGACTGGTCTCTACCTGACCGGAGTCACGCTGTGTGTGTCCGTCATGAAACACGCTGTTAAAAAGTAGTTCCAGCAAACATCCACTGATAAACTGCGATGTTAACAACCTCATGATAACCTCATATTTTTAAATTTAGGATCATACCTGTGTTTAGTCTAGAAAAAGGTAAATGTGTGCATTTTATTATAAAGTTGTGTATATTTACAGACTGTTGCAAATACTAAGAAGCTTATAAACATCAGGTTTAAAACTAAAAGAGCTTTACAAAAAAGTAACACAATTAAAGATGTTTGGAGTTTTATTTGAGTTATTAATTTACATTTTTTGTCTAAGAGATGCTGATTTGAAACCGTTGTCACATACAGTTACGGCATTTCCTGTTTCTGCCGGAGAGAGGGGAGTTTGTCCCAAAGCTTGCCGCTGTATTTACTCCCTCCATCTGACAGGAGGGAGCCTCGTTGAGCTGCGAGTGAGGCTACAGACGGAGTTCACTCCGCCACGGAGGGGTAGGGTCGAGGGAGTGGTTTGGGATTGGGCCTAAGTGGCACACTCTTCCTTTGAGCCACCTCCTCAGTGGAAGCACAGACCCTAGGCTCCCTGTCTCCACCTGCTGGACTGGAGCCAGATTTTGATTTCTCTGGCTCTGCCAAAACAGTAACCCTTTAACAGCCAGCGCCACCATTTGGTAGAGCTCCTTTTGTGTCTTGATATCTTGTTGAAAAATAAATAAAAAAGTTTACTCCATCTGATTCAGCCAGCTCTACAATTTGGTAGACATGTTATGCACAAAACAACCTCTAGATGTCACTGTGGTTCGAATAGAAAGCCCTTCAGCTAGCTTCAACTTGTATTTATATATACAGTCTATGGCTTCAACTGAGAAAGTTGGCATGCTAAAAATCACTGCTGACGAAATCACTCTTTTTGGTCAACTTTTGTAAGATAACCATGTCATTTTTGACATATTTTAGTGTCAGAGCACTGAGTGAACATAATCAGATAACTTGATGCACAAAAAAAGGGTGTAATTATTTTTTTGAAAATATGCTCAACCAACCGGTCGAATTGGCCTTTTATGGTAAACTAGCAATATGACTTTTTCAGAGTTTCAGAGATGTTTTTCAATAAAATATGGTAAATAAATGGCTAGATTTGTGGTAATATTACTACATCTAGTACTGCCTTATGATTCTCAGAGTGAAGAGTGATAATAATTCATAAAGCAGCTTTCATGCATGGCATTCAGCCCGAAGTTGCACACAGATGAGCAAGTTAGGCCAACACAGGATATAGACATTTGCTGTTAGGCCAGTGGTTTCTTGTTAGGCCAATTCAGCATCTACAGTAAGATGAGCAAGTCTTTTTTTATTATGAAAAACACTTAACATTACTTTTTTCCTTTTTTTACAATTATAATTTATTTCTTTTATGAATATATCTATATATTGCTCATTTTCCATAAAATAATATTTTTTATTTCAGTTTGTGTTTTATTTGAGTTTGATGCATACAAATACTGTACTGTATGATGATTGTTGAAAATGCACTTTTACCATAGAAGGCCAGCTCGACCAGTTGGTAGAGGCTCAAAAAACAAAACTGTGTGGTCAGTCAAAAATGTGTTTGTGGTTAGTTGTGGCCCATTTGATAAAAAAATGCAAACAAATAATTGTTCCATAGCTTTTTTCTTGGTCTGGCAGTTAAAAGGTTCATGTTCTGCACAGATAGTGCCTTAACTTGAATTTGAAAACACGTGGCAACTTTATTAATACAGCAGATGAAAAGATTTGTGGAAGATAAATTCTTCATGGGCTTCAATGGCTCTCGAGATAAAGGGCGTTTTATGGTTGCTTGTATTATCCTCAGATAGTGGTTTGTTTAAATAACTAGTGACATTTTAATAAATATTGCAAAAAAGGGCATATATATAACCTGGCCGGCTTAACCAGTCTGTATTTCTTCAAGCACCACAAGATTCAGAGTTTATAAAGTAACTACACAGTAAAAGTACTTCATAGTACTTGTGGGGGTTTCAGTAGTACTGAGTCCAACAGGATCAATCTCACGAAGAACTAATGACAACAAAAAATAATTCCCTCATCAAACTTAGCAGAAGTGGCTTGCTTTTGTTCTCAGGAGGGGACTTTGACAGAGGATTTCTAAAAAATACACAGTAAAAGTACTTCAATGTATTGTTAGTAGCAGGCAAACTAATACTGAGTCCAACAGTGTCAGTTTTATTAAGAACTTGTGGTAAAAAAAAATTGTAAAAAAAAAATGAAGAGCAGCTGATTTGAAAAAACAACGTGGAGAGACGGCTGAGTGCCGCAGTGCAGAATCGCTGTATAGTTTAAATCTCCTAACAATGTTGTCCATTTTAGACATAGACTTATTATATTTACATTACAGTCCTTAATAACATTCATTTTCTGGGCTCAATGTGTGTCTTGGCCGTTTTCGTTGTGATCGCTAAATTCACCTTGTTTCCCCTCGTTTATAATATTATCAACGTTCCAAGCAAACGAGTGCTTTTGAGTGCCCTCCCCCTCCCCCCCATATGAGCATTAAAATATATGAATATGAGAGCAAAATTTAAAAATGTGTGAGTGAAAAACGTATAAATGTGTGAGTGACAATGTATGAATGTGTGCATTGAAATATGATAATATGAGAGCAGAATGTATGAATGTGTGAGTGTAAATATATACGTGTGTAAGAGTGAAATGTATGTATGTAAAAGGAGAATGTATGTATGTAAGAGTGAAAATGTATGTATGTAAAAGGAGAATGTATGTGTGTAAGAGTGAAAATGTATGTATGTAAAAGGAGAATGTATGTGCGTGAGAGGACCAGTATGAATTACGGCCTGTACGGCCCCTCATAGACCTGTAGGGGGCGACCACACACACACTACAGCTGTCTTTTAGGCACAAGTGGCTTCCATACCTTTACACCCTCTTGTTTTTGGAAATAAGTGGGGTCCATGTATTCATGCTGTCTTACATACAAATGAATACTCTCACACACAAACACAAATACACACAGGCATGCACTCACAGAAACACAAACACTATTACACAGACACATTGACACACTTACATATTCTCACACCTTTACACACAAACATACACACTCATGCACTCACAGAGACATAAACACACACTCACATACACAAACAACTCACTAACATGCACTCACACAAACAAACAATAAGGCACAGACACTTAGACACACAACATCACTCTCAACACAAACACATGCATGCAATCTAATAGACACATTCACACAAACACACTGACACACATGTACACACACATGCATGCACTCTCAAAGACACAACACAGGTACTGAGTTATAAGTGGCGTGCATATGTACACACAGTCTGTTTTTAGGTATATAAGTGGGGTCACTTATAAATAACTTGTATTATTCACACACACACACACACCACACACACACACACACACACACACACACACCACACACACACACACACACACCACACACACACACACACCACACACACAAACACACACACACACACACACACACTTTTTGTGGAGGTAACGAGGAAGATGCTGCCTTCAGGATCCAGTAGAGAAATATGCTATTTGAACTTCATACCAAGTAATATTAAAACAGTTACAGGTTGTTTAGATGCAGTTAGTGATAGGGGAGTGAGGCGTTCAGGTGACAGCAGAAGGTGGGAACTGGCAGCATCTCTTTCAGTTAGTTAATGTCTGCAGTTAGTGATAGGGGAGTGAGGCGTTCAGGTGACAGCAGACGGTGGGAACTGGCAGCATCTCTTTCAGTTAGTTAATGTCTGCAGTTAGTGATAGGGGAGTGAGGCGTTCAGGTGACAGCAGACGGTGGGAACTGGCAGCATCTCTTTCAGTTAGTTAATGTCTGCAGTTAGTGATAGGGGAGTGAGGCGTTCAGGTGACAGCAGACGGTGGGAACTGGCAGCATCTCTTTCAGTTAGTTAATGTCTGCAGTTAGTGATAGGGGAGTGAGGCGTTCAGGTGACAGCAGACGGTGGGAACTGGCAGCATCCTCTGGTTCCTCCTAATGTACTTGTTGCTGTAGAACATGTGTCAGTGTGATGATGGCGCTCCATGACTCATTTGAAGGAGCTTATTCTCTAAAGTGAACTGTTGCTTTAACTCTGAATATGTGACTTCTCTGTATGAACGTGTTATTCTCAGCTTTAGTAAACTGGTGAAATGACTCCAGAGTGAGTTCACTGACGTGTTCCTGAGATGATAGAAAACTCTGTTTACCTTATCTTCTGATTCTCCTCAGGACTCCAGGCTGAAGGAGAACACAACTCAACAGGTAAAGTGCTCAGTGTATTCACCCTGTTACTCTTTAAGTGATTACAGTCTGTAAACAACCTTTATCATAAAACATGATGTAGTTTAAAGACTTCACCGCTAACTGATCCTAGTTTCATCATGTATCATGTTACCATGGAAACCAGGATATACTTCAAAGGTCAACAACAAACCATCACCTTTTCATCACCACCACTTTTCATGATTATACTTTATAAATACCATCAGATCATCACATGTTACACCATGTTGGGGTTCTCCATCAGATCATCACATGTTACAACCATGTTGGGGTTCTCCATCAGATCATCACATGTTACAACCATGTTGGGGTTCTCCATCAGATCATCACATGTTACAACCATGTTGGGGTTCTCCATCAGATCATCACATGTTACAACCATGTTGGGGTTCTCCATCAGATCATCACATGTTACAACCATGTTGGGGTTCTCCATCAGATCATCACATGTTACAGCCATGTTGGGGTTCTCCATCAGATCATCACATGTTACAACCATGTTGGGGTTCTCCATCAGATCATCACATGTTACAACCATGTTGGGGTTCTCCATCAGATCATCACATGTTACAACCATGTTGGGGTTCTCCATCAGATCATCACATGTTACAACCATGTTGGGGTTCTCCATCAGATCGTCACATGTTACAACCATGTTGGGGTTCTCCATCATATCATCACATGTTACAACCATGTTGGGGTTCTCCATAGATCATCACATGTTATAACCATGTTGGGGTTCTCCATCAGATCATCACATGTTACAACCATGTTGGGGTTCTCCATCAGATCATCACATGTTACACCATGTTGGGGTTCTCCATCAGATCATCACATGTTACAACCATGTTGGGGTTCTCCATCAGATCATCACATGTTACAACCATGTTGGGGTTCTCCATCAGATCATCACATGTTACAACCATGTTGGGGTTCTCCATCAGATCATCACATGTTACAACCATGTTGGGGTTCTCCATCAGATCATCACATGTTACAACCATGTTGGGGTTCTCCATCAGATCATCACATGTTACAACCATGTTGGGGTTCTCCATCAGATCATCACATGTTACAACCATGTTGGGGTTCTCCATCAGATCATCACATGTTACAACCATGTTGGGGTTCTCCATCAGATCATCACATGTTACAACCATGTTGGGGTTCTCCATCAGATCATCACATGTTACAACCATGTTGGGGTTCTCCATCAGATCATCACATGTTACAACCATGTTGGGGTTCTCCATCAGATCATCACATGTTACAACCATGTTGGGGTTCTCCATAGATCATCACATGTTACAACCATGTTGGGGTTCTCCATCAGATCATCACATGTTACAACCATGTTGGGGTTCTCCATCAGATCATCACATGTTACAACCATGTTGGGGTTCTCCATCAGATCATCACATGTTACAACCATGTTGGGGTTCTCCATCAGATCATCACATGTTACACCATGTTGGGGTTCTCCATCAGATCATCACATGTTACAACCATGTTGGGGTTCTCCATCAGATCATCACATGTTACACCATGTTGGGGTTCTCCATCAGATCATCACATGTTACAACCATGTTGGGGTTCTCCATCAGATCATCACATGTTACAACCATGTTGGGGTTCTCCATCAGATCATCACATGTTACAACCATGTTGGGGTTCTCCATCAGATCATCACATGTTACAACCATGTTGGGGTTCTCCGTCAGATCATCACATGTTACACCATGTTGGGGTTCTCCGTCAGAGAACCAGTCTGGTTACTTACACATAATAATCATCATTAATATTAATCACATTATTCATGAATAGGTACAAAATATAATTTTTAACATAACTATTAATAATATTGATTAGTAAGACCAGTATTTGTACAGCTGGTTCATGTAGTCTCATTGAGCTGTAGGTCACTAAAGCTTTGCACAGAGGTTGCATTATGTTATCTGGTTATTGTTGTCAGGTTGGGAGATAGCAAAGTCACAGCAGAGATATTCAATGCTCTTGGCTTTTATCTTTGTATATTTAATTCTACCTCCATACAGAAAACCAATAAAGCGATATTTAAAATCTAAAATCGGTCCATTCTTGAATTTGATTTGTCTGATATGGTTTTTGGACTCAAACAACAAAATCAGAAAAAAGGCTTTTGTGTTCCTTTTTTCAGTTTTTGTTGAAAATCTTTATGGGATTTTTGGGGATTTAGTTTCTTGTGTTAAAAGAGAAACACGTACACGGAGCCATATTGCACATGTTCACCAAAGGGTTCAAATGACAGAGCCACACAGAAACATGCTACTAATCTCTAAGTTCTGCTTTCTGATCAAACTGTCTTTTAGCTCCACTTAATCACATGTTTCATGTTCCAGGTCCTATTAGTTTATAGATGTGGGGAAAGTAGTCAGATGTTATACTTGATTCAAAGAAGTGATACCACAGTGTAGAAATACTGTTACAAGAAGTCAGGTATTGAAATGTACTCAGGTCAAAGTATTAGGATCAAATAATGCTTAAGTACCATCATTATTATGACTCATACAGTCTGACTATTTTCATAATGATATATTATAGTCTGGATTCTAATCAATGATCCATTCATGTGAACATCACTTTTAATGTAGCAGCTGGTAAAGGTGGAGAGAACTTTAATGACTTGTTATACTTCCAGGTATCTTTATCCATAACAGAACTTCATCATTCAATAGTTGTTTCATTAATAATATGAACCTGCCAAGTCCTCAAACTCATTTTGTGAATACATGTGATGTAGTAGTATTATACAACGATATACTCCAGTAAAGTAATTCAAACCTGTACTTACAGTACTTGAGTATATGTACTTTATTACTTCCCACCACTGGTTTATAGAGAGCTGGAGTTAATGATCTGATTATCACTCGGAAGTATTAATAGTATAAATGATTGATTATTAAAATATGCTAATATCAATGAAGGACACGACTCTCTTGTTTCTCTCCAGAGCCTGGTGTTAGGCTGGTGGGAGGAGAGAGTCGCTGTGCAGGAGACCTGGAGGTGAGACGTGAGGGAGAATGGAGACCAGTGGAGGGCTTTCTCTCTCTGGACCCTGAAGGATGCAGGAGCCGTCTGCGGAGAGCTCGACTGTGGCTCTGCTGTTTCTGTGGGAGAGAGAGGAGTCCTCAGAGAGAGATGTGTGGTGGATCGACTCTGACTGTGTTCAGTCTGGATCTCTGAGGGAGTGTGCAGAATCAGATTACTCTTCCTACATCCTGACTCTCACCTGCTCAGGTAAGCCCATCAGTGACATCATCAGTGACATCATCAGTGACATCATCAGTGACATCATCGATGACATTTTCATTTATTGTTTTCATTTTCTTGTTTTTACAATTTAAAAATACACAAACCAAATAACAAATGATGAACAGTGTACGAATGAATCACTACAGGCCAACGTGAAATGGCCTGTTGTGATTGGACCGAGCTCACATAGTGGCAGCGCGGCGCAAACACAACGTAGGACGTCCCACAGACCCCGCAGAGGAAGGAGGAAAATATAGCACTCATTTACAGAGTCACAAGAATCCATGTTCAGAGTTTTCAAAAGAGTGAGAGGGGAGAGGCCAGAGCCATCGTCCTCACAGCGGGCCGTCTAGAGGCCAGAGCCATCCCTCACAGCAGGGGCCGTCTAGAGGCCAGAGCCATCGTCCTCACAGCAGGGGCCGTCTAGAGGCCAGAGCCATCGTCCTCACAGCAGGGGCCGTCTAGAGGCCAGAGCCATCGTCCTCACAGCAGGGGCCGTCTAGAGGCCAGAGCCATCGTCCTCACAGCAGGGGCCGTCTAGAGGCCAGAGCCATCGTCCTCACAGCAGGGGCCGTCTAGAGGCCAGAGCCATCGTCCTCACAGCAGGGGCCGTCTAGAGGCCAGAGCCATCGTCCTCACAGCAGGGGCCGTCTAGAGGCCAGAGCCATCGTCCTCACAGCAGGGGCCGTCTAGAGGCCAGAGCCATCGTCCTCACAGCAGGGGCCGTCTAGAGGCCAGAGCCATCGTCCTCACAGCAGGGGCCGTCTAGAGGCCAGAGCCATCGTCCTCACAGCAGGGGCCGTCTAGAGGCCAGAGCCATCGTCCTCACAGCAGGGGCCGTCTAGAGGCCAGAGCCATCGTCCTCACAGCAGGGGCCGTCTAGAGGCCAGAGCCATCGTCCTCACAGCAGGGGCCGTCTAGAGGCCAGAAGCCATCGTCCTCACAGCAGGGGCCGTCTAGAGGCCAGAGCCATCGTCCTCACAGCAGGGGCCGTCTAGAGGCCAGAGCCATCGTCCTCACAGCAGGGGCCGTCTAGAGGCCAGAGCCATCGTCCTCACAGCAGGGGCCGTCTAGAGGCCAGAACCATCGTCCTCACAGCAGGGGCCGTCTCACTCCAGATTCTGCCTCTCTGCTTTCTGTGTCTCTAAAATGAATCAATGTAATGTGAACCCAAAGAAATGAACAAGCAGTGTTACATTTCATTTCACTCCTTGCAGCCTGGAGCACGGCTGATATGAAGAGTCATGAAACCCACCGGTTATTGGAGCCTCCACCTCTAGAATGATACAATTCACCATTTAATGGAAAACACGAGATCAATAAACAAACAGCAGCTTGAATTCAATGATGACGCCATGTTGAAGAACAAGGTCTTTACAAACATCAGTCAGATAACACATGTGAAACACACATGTGAGAGTAAAGAATGAAACCTTTTGAAAGTGTGTGTGTGAGAGCAGAGGTGGAGCTGAGCAGAAGGAGCAGAGGGTCTGCAGAGGAGGAGGTGTTGTTGAAGACACAGGGGAAGGGTTCACTAAGGAGACCACTTGCTAGAGGGTATCAGATGTAGATGTGAGGGTACCTGCAGTCTGTGTTCTTATCAACATGTGTTCTGTTGTTCATCATCAACTCATGTTGGAACTGAGTCCAGTTTGAATCTGAAATATAGTTTCATCTCTTTGATGGTGTGTCTTTGACCTCTGTTTGACCTTCTGTCCTCTGCAGACTCTGTCAGGCTGCTGGGGGGACTGGTCTGTGCTCAGGCAGACTGGAGGTGAACTCTGACCCGTCTATCTAACCCGTCCTGGTCCTCAGTGTGTGAGGCTGACTTTGACCAGCAGGATGCTCAGGTGGTCTGCAGGCAGCTGGGCTGTGGGGCTCCTTCAGTCCTCCAGGGGCGCTCTATGGAGAAGGGGAGGCTCCAATGGGGACCAAAGAGTTCCAGTGTGGAGGCATGAGTCTGCTCTCCTGGACTGTAGCTCAGCCTCAGAGAGAAACACACTGCTCACCTGGCACAGCTGTTAGCCTCACCTGCTCAGGTAGAGAGGAGCTGTGATTGGTTCATTCTGTTCTGACAGAGAGGGGAAGCCCCGCCCCTTCCTGTGTCCCCATGGGAACTTATTTCTGAGGAAACGTACGGCGGCGAGAGACGAACAGTTTATAGCGTTTGAATTGTTCCATGAGTTCCACATCTGAGGTCTGGCCGTGTTAAGGATCCTCTTTCAGAGACTCAGACTGTGTTGAACATGGAACACTTCAAACAGGACCAGAAAGGACTGCTCTCTCTCCGCTGAGCATCCATGTGTTTCTGTAATCAGGTCTCATGTTGGTCCACAGGAAGGGGCGGGGCTTCCCCTCTCTGTGAACTCTCTTCTTTTACTGATCACTCTCCTGTTTCTGTTCAGAGCCTGTCAGGCTGGAGGGAGGGTCCAGTCGCTGTGAGGGAGACCTGGAGGTGAGACGTGAGGGAGATGGAGACCAGTGGATGTTTAGAGACTGGAACCTGGAAGATAGCAGCAGTCGCCTGCAGAGAGCTCGACTGTGGCTCTGCTGTTTCTGTAGAGAGAGAGGAGTCCCAGAGAGATGTGTGGAGGATCTATCCTTTCTGTCTTGATTCTGGATCTGCTCTGAGGGAGTGTGTGATATCACTTTCCTCTGCTTCCATCCTGAATCTCACCTGCTCAGGTAAGCCCATCAGTCCCATCATCACAGTAATGCAGCAGCCTGTCTGTCTCTCACCTGTCTGTCTGTCTGTCACTTGTCTCTCACCTGTCTGTCTCTCACCTGTCTGTCTCTCACCTGTCTGTCTCTCACCTGTCTGTCTCTCACCTGTCTGTCTCTCTCCTGTCTGTCTCTCACCTGTCTCTCTCTCACTTGTCTCTCTCTCTCCTGTCTGTCTCTCACCTGTCTGTCTCTCACTTGTCTCTCTCTCACCTGTCTGTCTCTCACCTGTCTGTCTCCCCCTGTCTCTCTCTCACTTGTCTGTCTCTCTCTCACCTGTCTGTCTCTCACCTGTCTGTCTCTCACCTGTCTGTCTCTCACCTGTCTGTCTCTCTCTCACCTGTCTCTCTCTCACCTGTCTGTCTCTCTCTCACCTGTCTGTCTCTCTCTCACCTGTCTGTCTCTCCTCACCTGTCTGTCTCTCTCTCACCTGTCTCTCTCTCACCTGTCTGTCTCTCACCTGTCTGTCTCTCTCCCACCTGTCTCTCTCTCACCTGTCTGTCTCTCTCTCACCTGTCTGTCTCTCACCTGTCTGTCTCTCTCTCACCTGTCTGTCTCTCTCTCACCTGTCTCTCTCTCACCTGTCTGTCTCCCACCTGTCTGTCTGTCTGTCTGTCTCTCTCTCACCTGTCTGTCTCTCTCTCACCTGCTGTGTCTCACTTGTCTGTCTCCCACCTGTCTCTCGTCTGTCTGTCTGTCTCTCACCTGTCTGTCTCTCACCTGTCTCTCATCTGTCTGTCTGTCTGTCTCTCCACCTGTCTCTCTGTCTGTCTGTCTGTCTGTCTCTCTCTCACCTGTCTCTCACCTGTCTGTCTCTCACCTGTCTGTCTCTCACCTGTCTGTCTCTCACCTGTCTGTCTCTCACCTGTCCGTCTCTCACCTGTCTGTCTCTCACCTGTCTGTCTCTCACCTGTCTCTCTCTCACCTGTCTGTCTCTCACCTGTCTGTCTCTCACCTGTCTGTCTCTCACCTGTCTCTCACCTGTCTCTCACCTGTCTGTCTCTCACCTGCTCTTCACCTGTCTGTCTCTCACCTGTCTGTCTCTCTCCTGTCTGTCTCTCACCTGTCTCTCTCTCACCTGTCTGTCTCTCACCTGTCTCTCACCTGTCTGTCTCTCACCTGTCTGTCTCTCACCTGTCTGTCTCTCACCTGTCTCTCTCTCACCTGTCTCTCTCTCACCTGTCTGTCTCTCCCTGTCTCTCTCCCTGTCTGTCTGTCTGTCTCTCACCTGTCTCTCTCTCACCTGTCTCTCTCTCACCTGTCTGTCTCTCACCTGTCTCTCTCTCACCTGTCTCTCTCTCACCTGTCTGTCTCTCACCTGTCTCTCTCACCTGTCTGTCTCTCACCTGTCTCTCACCTGTCTGTCTCTCACCTGTCTCTCTCTCACCTGTCTGTCTCTCACCTGTCTGTCTCTCACCTGTCTCTCACCTGTCTGTCTCTCACCTGTCTGTCTCTCACCTGTCTGTCTCTCACCTGTCTGTCTCTCACCTGTCTCTCACCTGTCTGTCTCTCACCTGTCTGTCTCTCACCTGTCTGTCTCTCACCTGTCTCTCTCTCACCTGTCTGTCTCTCACCTGTCTGTCTCTCACCTGTCTCTCTCACCTGTCTGTCTCTCACCTGTCTCTCTCTCTCTCTCACCTGTCTCTCTCTCACCTGTCTGTCTCTCACCTGTCTGTCTCTCACCTGTCTCTCTCTCACCTGTCTGTCTCTCACCTGTCTGTCTCTCACCTGTCTCTCACCTGTCTGTCTCTCACCTGTCTGTCTCTCACCTGTCCTCTCTCACCTGTCTGTCTCTCACCTGTCTGTCTCTCACCTGTCTCTCTCACCTGTCTGTCTCTCACCTGTCTCTCTCTCTCTCTCACCTGTCTGTCTCTCACCTGTCTCTCTCTCACCTGTCTGTCTCTCACCTGTCTCTCTCTCACCTGTCCGTCTCTCACCTGTCTGTCTCTCACCTGTCTGTCTCTCACCTGTCTCTCTCTCACCTGTCTCTCTCTCACCTGTCTGTCTCTCACCTGTCTGTCTCTCACCTGTCTGTCTCTCACCTGTCTGTCTCTCACCTGTCTACAGACATGCTGCTTCAGCCAGCATCTCTGTGTCCTCCTCCATGTACGGGGTCTCCGGGCCCAGCAGCAGGGGTTCCAGGTGTTCAGAGGCTCCACCTTCAGCATCAGCTGCTCCATCCAGCCTCAGTACCCAGGAGGCTCCTTCCTGCTCAGCTCCTCCACTCACAACTACACCCAGCCAGCTGTCAATCACAGCGCCCACTTCCTGTTCCGGCTGCAGAGCCCGCCCACAGGGAAACTACAGCTGTGTTTATCACCTGTTGGTTCGCTCTCATAACTTCTCCTCTGAGAGCCGTCTGCTGTCTGTCACTGTCTCAGGTAAGCTCAGTGTGCACCTGTCTGTCTCTCACCTGTCTGTCTGTCACCTGTCTGTCTCTCACCTGTCTGTCTGTCACTGTCTGTCTGTCTGTCACTGTCTGTCTGTCACCTGTCTGTCTGTCACCTGTCTGTCTGTCACCTGTCTGTCTCTCACCTGTCTGTCTGTCACTGTCTCAGCTAAGCTCAGTGTGCACCTGTCTGTCTCTCACCTGTCTGTCTGTCACCTGTCTGTCTCTCACCTGTCTGTCTGTCACTGTCTGTCTGTCTGTCACTGTCTGTCTGTCACCTGTCTGTCTGTCACCTGTCTGTCTGTCACCTGTCTGTCTCTCACCTGTCTGTCTGTCACTGTCTCAGCTAAGCTCAGTGTGCACCTGTCTGTCTCTCACCTGTCTGTCTCTCACCTGTCTGTCTGTCACTGTCTCAGGTAAGCTCAGTGTTCACCTGTCTGTCTGTCACCTGTCTGTCTGTCACTGTCTCAGGTAAGCTCAGTGTCCACCTGTCTGTCTGTCACCTGTCTGTCTCTCACCTGTCTGTCACCTGTCTGTCTCTCACCTGTCTGTCTCTCACCTGTCTGTCTCTCACCTGTCTCTCACCTGTCTGTCTCTCACCTGTCTCTCACCTGTCTGTCTCTCACCTGTCTGTCTCTCACCTGTCTGTCTCTCACCTGTCTGTCTGTCACCTGTCTGTCTCTCACCTGTCTGTCTCTCACCTGTCTGTCTCTCATCTGTCTGTCTCTCACCTGTCTGTCTCTCACCTGTCTGTCTCTCACCTGTCTGTCTCTCACCTGTCTGTCTCTCACCTGTCTCTCACCTGTCTGTCTCTCACCTGTCTCTCACCTGTCTGTCTCTCACCTGTCTGTCTCTCACCTGTCTGTCTCTCACCTGTCTGTCTCTCACCTGTCTGTCTGTCACCTGTCTGTCTCTCACCTGTCTGTCTCTCATCTGTCTGTCTGTCACTGTCTCAGGTGTTGAGATCTCCATATTAGGTTGAATATTAGGGGGGGGGCCCTGACTTAAGGAGAAATACATTGAGGCCCCAAAAGGTGTTTGTTCCATAGCCGAGAATAATATTTTGCAAGTCCTGCACACTAGAGGTCATGTCCTTTTTCCACAAACATGGGAGGTGTGTCTTATGCCAGAGCCATAGAATATGTCTGGTCAAGTCCAGTTCTGTACATCAGAGGCCATGCCCAGTTTCCACAGATATGGGTATGAAGGAGGGGTCTTTAGGTTGTTCTGTCCTGTTGTTGAGCATAAAGACACTGGAAGGCTCCACCTTCAGCATCAGCTGCTCCATCCAGCCTCAGTACCCGGAGGCTCCTTCCTGCTCAGCTCCTCCACTCACAACTACACCCAGCCAGCTGTCAATCACAGCGCCCACTTCCTGTTCCCGGCTGCAGAGCCCGCCCACCAGGGAAACTACAGCTGTGTTTATCACCTGTTGGTTCGCTCTCATAACTTCTCCTCTGAGAGCCGTCTGCTGTCTGTCACTGTCTCAGGTAAGCTCAGTGTGCACCTGTCTGTCTCTCACCTGTCTGTCTGTCACCTGTCTGTCTCTCACCTGTCTGTCTGTCACTGTCTGTCTGTCTGTCACTGTCTGTCTGTCACCTGTCTGTCTGTCACCTGTCTGTCTGTCACCTGTCTGTCTCTCACCTGTCTGTCTGTCACTGTCTCAGCTAAGCTCAGTGTGCACCTGTCTGTCTCTCACCTGTCTGTCTCTCACCTGTCTGTCTGTCACTGTCTCAGGTAAGCTCAGTGTTCACCTGTCTGTCTGTCACCTGTCTGTCTGTCACTGTCTCAGGTAAGCTCAGTGTCCACCTGTCTGTCTGTCACCTGTCTGTCTCTCACCTGTCTGTCACCTGTCTGTCTCTCACCTGTCTGTCTCTCACCTGTCTGTCTCTCACCTGTCTCTCACCTGTCTGTCTCTCACCTGTCTCTCACCTGTCTGTCTCTCACCTGTCTCTCACCTGTCTGTCTCTCACCTGTCTGTCTGTCTGTCACCTGTCTGTCTCTCACCTGTCTGTCTCTCACCTGTCTGTCTCTCATCTGTCTGTCTCTCACCTGTCTGTCTCTCACCTGTCTGTCTCTCACCTGTCTGTCTCTCACCTGTCTGTCTCTCACCTGTCTCTCACCTGTCTGTCTCTCACCTGTCTCTCACCTGTCTGTCTCTCACCTGTCTGTCTCTCACCTGTCTGTCTCTCACCTGTCTGTCTCTCACCTGTCTGTCTGTCACCTGTCTGTCTCTCACCTGTCTGTCTCTCATCTGTCTGTCTGTCACTGTCTCAGGTGTTGAGATCTCCATATTAGGTTGAATTTAGGGGGGGGCCCTGACTTAAGGAGAAATACATTGAGGCCCCAAAAAGGTGTTTGTTCCATAGCCGAGAATAATATTTTGCAAGTCCTGCACACTAGAGGTCATGTCCTTTTTCCACAAACATGGGGAGGTGTGTCTTATGCCAGAGCCATAGAATATGTCTGGTCAAGTCCAGTTCTGTACATCAGAGGCCATGCCCAGTTTCCACAGATATGGGTATGAAGGAGGGGTCTTTAGGTTGTTCTGTCCTGTTGTTGAGCATAAAGACACTGGTGGAGAGGGAGCAAACTGGAGAGAGAGGGGGGGGGGTTCCCCTGGTATACTCTCTCCCGGTAACACTCTCCCTGGAGAGCTGGGTTTTTGCTCTCGGTAAGGTTCTCTCAAACTTGGTAAATATCTCTCGAATTTCTTTGTGAAATGAGTGGAATGAATTGATGTTTGTTGAAAGTTAGGACCTGCCACCTGTGAGGAAAGGTCCTCTGAATTCATGCTGGACATAGGTGTGTATATGAATTGATTTGTTGAATGAAAGTTTGAATGTGCTTTTTATTATCACTGGTCTTTTATGAGGAAATGCCTCTAAATTCTATCGGGAGATTTTAAATATCACAACTGAATTGGGCAGTTGAAGTTACAAATCATGGTAATAAATGTAAAACTGTGAATTGAGGTTTCACATTAGAACATGATCACAGCATGATATGTTTAGTAGGATTATAATGTTGTAATGAGAGAAGGTAAAAACCCAGTATAAGTTTGGACCAATTTTTCTTCAAATAAACTGACCCCACCTTTTGGATTGGGACAACTTGAAAGACATCTGCGCTCTCCTCTCTTGCTTCAAAGGTGAGATTGCACACTGCCACACTCACACTTAGGTAGGCCACACCTCATTACTGATATCAGAATCCTTCGGGATTGCTTAAACAGATTTAGGGGGTCGTCTGAATTGAAACAGCAGTTAATTGAACCTGGTTCTTCAGGAGTTAATAGAGGTGAGATCTTGCTGACGTTGGTGGATCTGAGCCAAGCAGCAAACTTACAGAGACTCAATAACTTCGGTTAGGTTAATTAGTAGTCTGAATAATTTGCCGGAATAAATTATCAGGCCTCCCGATCCCAAGACAGGTAAGCTCAGTGTTCACCTGTCTGTCTCTGCTGTCTCTCACCTGTCTGTCTCTCACCTGTCTGTCTCTCATCTGTCTGTCTCTCACCTGTCTGTCTGTCTGTCTGTCTCTGTCTCAGGTGAGCTCAGTGTTCACCTGTCTGTCTGTCACCTGTCTGTCTGTCACCTGTCTGTCTCTCACCTGTCTGTCAGTCTCTGTCTCAGGTGAGCTCAGTGTTCACCTGTCTGTCTCTCACCTGTCTGTCTCTCACCTGTCTGTCTGTCTGTCTGTCTGTCTCTGTCTCAGGTGAGCTCAGTGTTCACCTGTCTGTCTGTCACCTGTCTGTCTGTCACCTGTCTGTCTGTCACCTGTCTGTCTCTCACCTGTCTGTCAGTCTCTGTCTCAGGTGAGCTCAGTGTTCACCTGTCTGTCTCTCACCTGTCTGTCTCTCACCTGTCTGTCTGTCTGTCTGTCCGTCTCTGTCTCAGGTGAGCTCAGTGTTCACCTGTCTGTCTGTCACCTGTCTGTCTGTCTGTCACCTGTCTGTCTGTCACCTGTCTGTCTCTCACCTGTCTGTCAGTCTCTGTCTCAGGTGAGCTCAGTGTTCACCTGTCTGTCTCTCACCTGTCTGTCTCTCACCTGTCTGTCTGTCTGTCTGTCCGTCTCTGTCTCAGGTGAGCTCAGTGTTCACCTGTCTGTCTCTCACCTGTCTGTCCGTCACTGTCTCAGGTAAGCTCAGTGTTCACCTGTCTGTCACCTGTCTGTCTCTCACCTGTCTGTCTCTCACCTGTCTGTCTCTCACCTGTCTGTGTCTCACCTGTCTGTCTCTCACCTGTCTGTGTCTCACCTGTCTGTCTCTCACCTGTGTCTCACTGAGAGCTTTTTAAAGAGGTCCCACTCTGGGAAACATCTGAAAGCCTCCAGAGTGCAGTTAGTGGGCCTGCTGGCCTCATGCTGTGATGTCTGATGTCCCCTCAGATCCCCCACCTCTGATCCTCCGAGCCGTCGTCCTGCTGATGGTTCTGCTGCTGACTCTGCTGCTGGCCAGCGGCCTTTACTTCGTCTGCAAGGTAGGCATGTGTTCAGAGGACTGTGATGTGGGCCTGAAGAGGAGCAGGTAGTCACCTCTGTGCTGTCATGTCTCTGCAGGCCACCAGGGGCAGCCTGACAGACAGGAGGACATGGAGCTGCAGGAAGTGAACCTGGCTGTCATGCCTCTGCAGGCCACCAGGGGGCAGCCTGACAGACAGGAGGACATGGAGCTGCAGGAAGTGATCCTGGCTGTTCCTGCAGAGGAAGAGTAGCAGCTCCTCCCGACACTCACATATATCTAGCTGATCCCATCGTATAAAGCATAGGATCATTCAGCCCCTGCTCTGAGATACTTTTTGAAATGTTCTCAACATTTTAACATTTTCTCAAAATGTCCGACTTTTTCTCAAAATGTCTGACTTTAGCATTTTAGAGTTTTTGCTTGATTTTAGGAAGATTTGAGTTTTGTAGTTAAATAAACTTCAGGTTAGATTTTGATGTTCAGAAAAAAAAAATTACATTTTGTTCTCGACAAATGATCAAACATTTATTTTGTACCTATTTTTTTATCTTAAACAGTTTCTTGTTTGTTTTATAAGAATTTACCAAAACTCTGTTCTTAAAACTTTTGCATATCTTTTGTATAATTAAGGATTTTGCTTATTTTATAACAACTTTGCTTATTCTTTGCTTATTTGAAAAGAGTTTTTCTCCGTTTTAAACCAAAGGAATATTAATTTTAAATAATGAATTTAAACATTTGTCTGAATTGATAAGAAAGTGTAATTGGAGAGGAAGGGTCTGATATATATGAAGAGGTCAATCAGGTTAGATATAATGAGGGAACATGGAGAAAGACGTATAATGATGAGAACATGTGAATAAATGAAGCCCTGCACACAGACCTGAGATCAGATATCAACAGAGATCACAGAAACTATCTTCTATGTTCAATCAAATAAACGGTGAAACTCTCTGCATGCTTCAGTTTCTTCTGCTCGGCGCTTTCCTTCAGAGGACATCAGCTGTTCAGAACAGATCTGAGAACAGGAAGTCTTTCCCATAACCTGGAGATATGACTGAGAGAGTCATGAGGAGAGTTATTATTCATCTGTATCTACAGCGTCTGACTGATCACCACACATTAAAGAGGCCCTGTCTATTAGTGGTTTATTATTCATCTGTATCGGAGATAACGAGGAGATATTGAGGAGTTAACGAGGAGCTATTGAGGCAAACAAAGGGAACATTAAAGGTGTTTCTGTAATGCAGCTTTTAGTGATATTTTTTATTTGGCATGAACAGAACATTTTTACATTTTCTTTTCAGGTTAGAAATTAAATTCCTTTCTTCAACATAAATTCATTCGACTCCAGAAATGAGTGAAGTATCTTCTGCTTCCCCGCTCAGAAGTCTTCCTGTCTTAACGAGCTTCCTGTCCTTAACGAGCTTCCTGTCCTTAACGAGCTTCCTGTTTGTGGTTAAAGTTTTTAACGTTGCAGTATTCATCCTTTAATGACGGCGATCGGTCGCAGTTTGATCGCCTTCTGACTGATTCCTGCGTCGTGACACGTGTTCACAACGTCCGTCACGTTCTTGTACGATTCAGGAACCTGAAGGAAACACGGGAGAAAGATATTTTAGTGTTTGCATAGTATGGAAGAGGATTAATGCCAAAGAGATGAAAAACAACAAAATCCATTGTTGTTTGCAAAGTACGGAAGCCAATTCATGCCAAAGTGTAAAAAACAAAAGATATTCCGAGGGAAGTTTAAAAAATAAAATGCTTGATTGTTTGATATATGGAAGCCAATTGGTGCCAACGTGATGAAAAATAAAAGATTATTGAAAATAAATAACAAATCTGTCAATAAGAAATGTATACTGAAATGAAACTAATAACAATTTTAAGAAAGCGTGGATAATATCTAAGATTAAAGTCACAAATATACGAGAAGGGTTAGGGTTAGGTGAGGATAAAGAGTTAGAAAATCACATTTCCGTAAAAAAAAATCCCATTTTAAATAGAAACTAGTATCGAAAAAAAAAATGAAATTATGATATTTGATTAAATTACAAAAGAAAATCAACAAAAGATTATTTTCTTGAAAGTTAAGGAAGAGGTTTAGTGCCAACTTTGAGTCGCAAAAATAATATCAAAAAATTTCCGAAATGTTAGAGGTGACAAAGTCGCCGCCACAACCCAAACAAAGAATAACCCAATAATGATTGAATTACTGATGTAAAAAATAACCCCTCCTCACCTCCTCCATGACGAGTTTTGGCGAGGCGACCCTGATGGCGATTCCTTGATCGGAGAGTTTGTCCAAAACGTCCTGGAAGCCGATGTTTCTGCGAGATTTCGCCCGGGACAGAGCGCGACCCTGAACACAACACAGGTACGGATCAATTAATTATCAATTAATTATTAAAATATATTAGAATACAAATGTACAATAATTAAAGTGGAACATTTAAGAGAGAAAACAACAAATATTTCTTGAAACATTATTATCCAAGTTTTTTTAATTCCGAAATATCAAATGTATGTAGAAAGCTAATTAATTAAAGTGGACCTATCATGCTATATTTGAATAATATATTGTAGGGTCATACCTATATAAAACATGTCTGTGAAGTTTTTTTTTCAAAATACCAAACAGATCATGCATTTTAGCCATGCCTCATTTCGCTCTATTTGCTCTTTCCAGCCCTGTTTTTGCAAGGGCTGATTCTGTGACGTAGCTTTAATGCAGGAGAGGGGAGCGTGCTTTGAGATCAGCTGCTGGGCTCTCAGAAGAGGGGGAGGAAAAGAGAGGCTCCGTCCTCCGTGTATTATTCTTATATGATTATATAGAGTCGTTATTCATTTGTTTTAAAGCTCAATAAATAACAAAGAAGACCTTTGACCGGCACTTTTCAAATTTTGTGGGGAAGATTTCAACTTTAACGGACATGTTGACCGGTGAAACAAAATCTAGTTTATAAACATCTCCGTGGTAAAATGTTTAGAACACACAAGCAGAAATCTGCCGGAGTGTTCTGGCACATGTCCCTTGAAAATGAAGTCTAGCCACAGTGTAATGGCATCCAAGGTTTCCTTTGATGCCACTATAGAGCGGGGTTGACGACACGCAATCCAGAGCAATAAGCAGCCGAAGGTTTTCAGTCAAAAATGTAATTTATTAACAAAAAAGGTATTGACTTAAATAGTCTCAAAATAACAAATCTAACTAATAATTTCGGCGATATACTTGACTATATAAACTATACTTTACAGTCCAATTTGCAACACTAATTTAGTTTACAATTTGCGGTCGAAAAACTGTTCCGCTCCCCGTCTCATCAGGTCTCAGAGCACCGCGGCTGTCCTCAATTGCCTCACTTAAATAAACACCGGAAGGTACAAGGAAACAGATATTTACGATTTAAAATAAACAATCATTTCATCAAAAGATATTCACCATGGCAATATAAATCATTTTACATCATTAATTCATTTATCAAATTATGAATCTAAATAATAACTTTGACTTCATTGTGGCTCTAACATACCGGCCCCTAATTGTTGACGCAGTAGCAGAACAATTAATACATTATAATAGAGCCAAAAAACAAGCAGTTACTCAAATGTAACTGTCATCAATATACAATCATTGTCATAGTTCATAGTCCAATGTTTGTGTTAGGTGTGTTTGCATGAGTTCAAGAGAAAAGGGGGGGGCATGTGTGTGTATGTGTGATACTGGGTGTCAGAGGTTACTAGCACATGACACCTTGTGTTCAATCAACTGCTTCCAGAAGCAGACAGAGCTTGTCAATTGGCCGCTGTAAGGTGCTACTCTTGGTTTTCACCAAGACACTTCGGACAAGCCCTTTCTACCCTGACCACGTCTTTACCACCCGGCCCTTTTTAGAACGGAACACAGAATCTTTTTACAGGTCTGATGAGCCTCTCCCAAACTCCACCATGGTGGGCTCCATATGGCGGATTAAAAGTCCATTTTACTCCGTCCCTGAGTAATGCATTTTGAATCTTGTGTTGATTCAGGTCTTTAAGAGCAGCTCTTAGCTCTTTCTGTGCTCCCACAAAGTTTGTGCCGTTGTCTGTCCTGATGCTTGTCACTTGCCCTCTGCGACATATGAATCTGCGCAAAGCATTGATGCAGGAGTCAGTGTCCAATGAGCTCGAAACTTCCAGATGTATGGCACGACTCACAAGGCAGGTGAAGATCACTCCCCAACGTTTTACATTTGCTCTGCCTCGTTTAACCTCCAGGGGTCCAAAGAAGTCAATACCAACATGAGTAAAGGGTGGTAGATCTGGAGACACCCGATCCTCTGGGAGGTCAGCCATTTTCTGCTCTCCAACTGTGGCTAGCATTCTTCGGCAGAAAACACAGGCTTTGATTATTTTTCTGGCTGCCGAGTTAGCACGAGGCAACCAGAATCTTTGATTTAGTCTTGAGAGCATGTGGCTTCTCCCCGAGTGTCCAATCTGCTGATGGATGTGGCCCAGGATCAGTTTGGATATAGTAGAGTCTTTGGGCAAGATAATGGGGTTCTTCAGATCCATTGGCATTGCTGATTTGCTTATTCGTCCTCCCACTCTTAACATGCCTTCAACTAAGATTGGGTCCAGCTTCCTGATAGAGCTGCTTGCTCTTACTTGCCTTCCTTTCTCCAAAAGTGCAAGTTCCTGAGAGAAGTGACGTCTTTGCTCAAAGTCAATTATTGACTTTTCAGCTTCTCTAATGTCCTCCACAGACAGATGTTGTGATCCAAATGTCAACTTTAGCTTGTTCATTTTGTCCTTTAAGGATTTCAAAAGAGTCCAATCTGGGGCAAGGTCAGCTTTAGCAGATTTCCTTCTTTGATTTAGCAGAAGAAGGATTCCCCTTCATTTAAGTATCCAAGCAACCCCTCTCTGCAGTCTGCTCCATGATGAGTAATACTCAAACAGTTTGCTGGTTGGGTTGGTTTCGTGGACACTCAAACTGTTAACTGCTACGTCCTTTCTAACCTCTGGGTCCTCTGATGGAATAAGGCCCAGGTTCTTAGGTGTTTTTGGCCAATATTCCTTTTCCTTTTCCAGATACTTAGGTCCTGTTATCCACCTTGATGTCTTTAGAAAGTCTTCTACATGCAGCCCACGGGATGCGTCGTCGGCAGGGTTGTCCATGGAGCTCACATGCCTCCACTGCTTCTCCTGAGACAGGTCCTTGAGCACTGAAACTCTGTTTGCCACAAATGTGTGATATCGTTTAGTCTGGTTGCTGATGTATCCGAGGACAGAGGTGCTATCTGTCCAGAAAGTTGAGTCGTTGAGGTCCACTTTAAGCTCCCTTTTCAACATCCTGTCCACCATGAATTTTATATTCCATGGCATATTCTGCATCCCTCTTAAACCTCTTTAGGAGATTTAGAGTACGTTGTTTTACCATTTCATAGTTGTCAGGCATAACTATGTCCTTTTTTCGAAAAGGCAAGGGTAGGTGATAGTGTCCATCCTTGAGTTCTACTGAGCTTGATGCTATCTCCATGAACCTTTTGTCTTCACCTGACATTTCCTTCTTCTCTTCATAATCTTTTTCCGAGAAGTCCTGATTGTATTGTGTGATGAGGAGATCATTCAGGTTGGCTACTGATATTCTGTTGACCATTGTGACCACAGGTCCGGATTCCACAGCAGTACAAGCGTTGAGTGGTCCATTTACCACCCATCCAAACACTGTCCTGACTGCATATGGTCCATTTCCTTGACTTCTTATTATGTCCCAAGGTTCCATTGCCTTAGGAACATCAACTCCTATTAGAAGCTCTATGTCAGCATCAATTTCTTTCAGCTGTATGTCACTTAGATAAGGCCATCTTTCCAGATCCTTTTGGGTAGGTACATTTTCTTTTGAGACAGGAATCTTACTCTGTGTGTACACCTGAGGTAGGTCAAGGTAAGTACTGCCATCTAAATGTCCTATCTCCAATCCTTTAAGTTCGTAACTCTTTACAAGTCTTTCCTGACCCATTGTTCGTAGAACGACTGTCGTTTTTCGTGATTTGGGATTCAGCTGTCTCATTAGATTCTCTGTGCAGAATGACGCTGAACTGCCGGGATCAAGAAAAGCATAGGTTGAGATAAACTTATCTCCTTTGTGAACCTTGACTCGAACAGGCACTATGGCTTGGGCACAATCCCTACCGGCCCCAGTAGCTTCACCAGCCGAGACAAGTGCACTGTTGACCCAAGCTCCTTTTGTTTCAGTAGGGGGAGGCTTTTGTAGAAGTGGACTGTCAATGTGAAGTATTGTTGGGTGACTTTTTTGACACGTTTGACATGTCAGCCTTTTCCTACAGTTCCTGCTCATATGACCCCTCATCAAACATCCAAAACAATAACCATTTATCTTCAAAAAGTCAATCTTTTCCTTGTGTGGATGATTTTTGAACTGATGGCAATCAGTCAGCACGTGCTTGCCTTTACAAAAGTAGCAAAAAGAGGCAGGACTGCCCCCTTGTGGCTGTTTGAAGGTGCCACTCTGCTCTGTGTTTGATGGTGCGGCGCTGCTCTCCTGATCACATGCTGCTGGGATGATGGTGGCGAAGCTGCTGCCTCTACTCTTATGTGTTCTGTGGCTCATGGGTTGGCTCCTAGTGGCCATCTTTGGGCTAGAGATGTGGCAATCCTGTATATCCCCAAATAATGGGTCCAGGAGTATTTTAGCTTGTTTTTCCATAAGCTCCACAAGGTCACGAAATCTAGCTCTCCTCTTTGTTCTCTGTAATATGTCATACGCCACTGTCCGCCATTTTTCTCGCAGTTTGTAAGGGAGTTTAGATATTATTGATCTTAGATTGGAAGGAATATCTAGTTCATCCATGTACTGTAAATCTTGCATAGCATTGCAGCATCCTCTTAAATACATTGCATATGCCTGAAGCGCTTGCCATCATCCGGTCTAATTGATGTCCAGTTCATTGCCTTTTCCAAATAGGCGCTGCTTACTTTGATCTCGTCCCCAAAGTGCTCCTTTAATAGCCGTTTGGCTTCTGTGTAGCCTCTTTGGGTATCCATATGCAGGCAGCTGCGAACGAGATCTTTGGGCTGGCCGGAAGTGTACTGGTCGAGAAAGTAGAGCCTGTCATGACTGCTAGCTGTTTTATCCTCAATAAGGTGTTCGAATGCTCGCATAAAGGACTGATATTCAAGTGGATCACCATCAAACACTTTTATCTCCATTGTTGGTAACAAGGTAAGTTTTTGCTGCATAATGATGAGGTCAGCAATATCTCTCTGTCTCTGTATAACAGTGTCAAGGTTATCATGGGTTTTATTGCGTTGGGTGGAGCTATGCATTGTGGGCATTTTAAAAGGTCTAAACTGTGTTGTGGGTTGCTGAGGGCTGCGGAGATTAATGACAGTCCTCTGAAGTGGTGTTTTAGGCACTGCACCCAATGGCATGAACTCCATGGCTGAGATTTCAGGATCCAAAGTGTGCTTCTTTCTTTCTTTCCTCCAGATAAGCATTCATTCCATCTTGAATTTGATCATCCATTTTTTCCTCCACGCCAATGCTTTGCAGAACCTTTATTTTAGCAGCAGATGCTGCAATTTCTGTGTCCAGTTCCATTTGTTCCAGTTGTAATAGCAGTGCATGTTTGTCCTTTAATCCAGCTGCTCTGGCTAGCAGGGCGGCCTTTTCAGCAGACGCTCTTATACATGCTGAGGAGACTGAAGAGGTTTTTGAGCTCTTTGACTTGTGTGAAACATTCGAGATGCTGTCATGGGGATGAATCTTTGATTGTGCAAAGTTTTCTCTTTTCCACACATCCACATCTTTCATACAATATTCAAAATGTGTCATTTTTGGCTCAAACCAGTCCACATGATCCTCTCTCTCTCCTCCGATAAAAGCTGTTGTACGGATTCATGAACACTGCACAAGTCATTTATATTTTGTTTAAACATCTCCAAAGCTTCATTCACATGTTCCACATTCCCATCATCCACAAGCAAGGCCTTCATTTCGTTCATTTTCCTTGTGCATGCTCCTAATTTCCCACTGCGGGAGGCTTTGAGTGATTTTAACAATGTTTCTGCGTCAGCAGAAGTCCTGGGATTGTCCGACATGATTTATTTATTTGTTTTTAGGCCGTGCGTAAAAGACGTTGCGCTCCTTTAATGAGTCTCACAGAGCACGCCACTGGCTTCCTTTGTTGCACAAACAAATTAAATCACATTCTTTTCACAGACGATCCACAGGTATTTACATTCCTCCTCCAATGTGCATCGCCGTTATGATTTCCTCTTAGACTTTAACACATCCGACATTCCATTCAATGCGTATACGGATTTATTCCATTTATTTACTCACGACCGGCCCAGTCTGTCAGCTCCGGTGTGTCCACAGGTGTGTGTCTCTTCCTTACGGAGTTTTTCGACTTGATGTAATGGCATCCAAGGTTCCTTTGATGCCACTATAGAGCGGGGTTGACGACACGCAATCCAGAGCAATAAGCAGCCGAAGGTTTTCAGTCAAAAAATGTAATTTATTAACAAAAAAGGTATTGACTTAAATAGTCTCAAAATAACAAATCTAACTAATAATTTCGGCGATATACTTTCCTATATAAACTATACTTTGCAGTCCAATTTGCAACACTAATTTAGTTTACAATTTGCGGTCGAAAAACTGTTCCGCTCCCCGTCTCATCAGGTCTCAGAGCACCGCGGCTGTCCTCAATTACCTCACTTAAAAACACCGGAAGGTACAAGGAAACAGATCATATTTACGATTTAAAATAAACAATCATTTCATCAAAAGATATTCACCATGGCAATATAAATCATTTTACATCATTAATTCATTTATCAAATTATGAATCTAAAATAATAACTTTGACTTCATTGTGGCTCTAACACACAGATTCTTGTCTTTTTCCAGGGATGGCATTGCATGCAGTCCCTTGTCCCGATTCTTGCAGCCAACAACAGCACAACGTTTAACTCCCTTAGACATCCTGGCAAGAGCATGCAAAAATACAGACTGGGGGAGATTAAGCTTTCCGACAGCCTATATGCGAATGAGAGGTTGGGCAAGGCCGTGGCCGTGGCCCAACCTCTCATCCCCTGATAGGTGGAGAGTTGCCCATATAGGCGGAGCACCCCTTTTCTGACGTCAGAGAAATTCAAATCTCTATCAGCTCCGTTGCAGCCCCGTTTTTAGAGATTTGGGTATGGAGGAAAAGAGAGAGGGTTGTGTTTTCTGACACTTGGTGGGTTCCCTGACACACCGGGGACACATATTCATGTATAACAGACGTAGAAAAATGCATTTTGCATGATAGGTCCCCTTTAAATTAGTTAAATCTCGTACGGCTCCGTGACAAGTGCACAGACCAAGGGAGGGCTTGGGTTACCACCGGGTTGGATGGTCCCACCTCCGCACCAACGCGGGGCTGGTGATGGCAACATTGGGTCCGATGCATCAATGCATGGTGCCCCGACCATGAGAGGGTTTGGGGTGCCCCGGAACTAGGCACCACCCCAGCAGGAAAGGGTTGTATGGTCAAAGGAGGAAAGAGTGATACAACCGGGGTAAAGCAAAGAAAGTGTCAGACAATAGTGACTTGTGAGGCGGCCAGAGAGTCTGTCATATCTCGGTCCTATCCTCCAGGCAACGCTGTGGCCAAAACTGGGTGAAAATGGGCTAAAAACAACAACAAAAAAATTCATCCAGGGAAATTTAGGTGAAAATGAAAAAAAGTACCCAGGAATAGTGCCTCATGACCCCGCAAATGCATCCTCCAGGCAACGCAGTGGCCATAACTGGGTGAAAATGGGCTAAAAAAAAAAAAAAAAGATATTTCATCCAGGGAAATTTGGGTGAAAATGAAAAAAAGTACCCAGGAATAGTGCCTCATGCCCCGCAAAAGCGTCCTCCAGGCAACGCGGTGGCCAGAACTGGGTGAAAATGGACTAAAAACAAAAAAATATATATATATTTCATCCAGGAAATTTGGGTGAAAATGAAAAAAGTACCCAGGAATAGTGCCTCATGACCCCGCAAAAGCGTCCTCCAGGCAACGCGGTGGCCAGAACTGGGTGAAAATGGGCTAAAAACAAAAAAATATATATATATTCATCCAGGGAAATTTGGGTGAAATGAAAAAAAGTACCCGGAAATAGTGCCTCATGACCCCGCAGGAGTCCCCTGTTGACTCCCCTGGCATTCCTCCATGGGCAAAATAATCAGAGTCAACTTTTGTGAGAACCAGGAAAAGGGGTAAAATGAGAAAATTGTGTCCCAATATAGTGCATCATGACCCCGCAGGAGTCCCCTGTCGACTCCCCTGGCATTCCTCCATGGGCAAAATAATCAGAGTTAACTTTTGTGAGAACCAGAAAAGGGGTCAAAATGAGAAAATTGTGTCCCAATATAGTGCATCATGACCCCGCAGGAGTCCCCTGTCGACTCCCTGGCATTCCTCCATGGGCAAAATAATCAGAGTTAACTTTTGTGAGAACCAGGAAAAGGGTAAAAATGAGAAAATTGTGTCCCAATATAGTGCATCATGACCCCGCAGGAGTCCCCTGTTGACTCCCCTGGCATTCCTCCATGGGCAAAATAATCAGAGTAACTTTTGTGAGAACCAGGAAAAGGGGTAAAATGAGAAAATTGTGTCCCAATATAGTGCATCATGACCCCGCAGGAGTCCCCTGTCGACTCCCCTGGCATTCCTCCATGGGCAAAATAATCAGAGTAACTTTTGTGAGAACCAGGAAAAGGGGTCAAAATGAGAAAATTGTGTCCCAATATAGTGCATCATGACCCCGCAGGAGTCCCCTGTCGACTCCCCTGGCATTCCTCCATGGGCAAAATAATCAGAGTTAACTTTTGTGAGAACCAGGAAAAGGAGTAAAAATGAGAAAATTGTGTCCCAATATAGTGCATCATGACCCCGCAGGAGTCCCCTGTCGACTCCCCTGGCATTCCTCCATGGGCAAAATAATCAGAGTTAACTTTTGTGAGAACCAGGAAAAGGGGTAAAAATGAGAAAATTGTGTCCCAATATAGTGCATCATGACCCCGCAGGAGTCCCCTGTCGACTCCCCTGGCATTCCTCCATGGGCAAAATAATCAGTTAACTTTGTTGGAGAACAGGAAAAGGGGTCAAATGAGAAAATTGTGTCCCAAAATAGTGCATTATAATGCAGACAAAACCCTGCAAACTGCCCTTGCATTCATCCAGAGTGATACTTAAAGTATTTTGAGAACCAGGCTAGGGGGTCTTGAGGCATCAAATTCATCCGAGCCAAAGTGCACTTTCATCGGATACATTCTTCCAAGATTAGAAACAGCCGTTTTTTTTCTAAGTGCACCCAAAACCGGGTTTCTGATTTCGTGCAGACGGTAGTTTGAAAAGTTTGAACGAATTTTTTTAACAGGGAAGGGGAAAAGGTCCCGGGGCTTCATTTCCCCTTCTCCGTTGCACCAAACAATGGAGAAGGGGAAAAAGCCCCAAACAGTTGAGCCCCTTCTCCGTTGGCATTCTGTCATTTTTTTGAAATGTTTTCAAAACTTCATTTTTGATTATTTTAAGATATAATTAACCGTTTTCTTCACTTTTTTTTGCTTTCCACGGGTGGGGGCGCCTGGCAGGCCGCCTATGAGCACCCAAATTTGGCCTGGATCATCCAGGATTTGTGGGCTAAGCTCCATAAACTGACTAAATCACCCAGAGAGGTCACCTTTCTAGCCCAAATATATATAATACAAATACATTTAAATAGTAAAAGGTGCAATTGTGCTCTGCATTACCCGGAATTTGATTTTCATAGCCCCATGATAGTGATTAAAAATAATTTTCATGGAAAAGTGTTAAAACGCCTGATTAAATTATATGCAGGACCCCAGTCAGCTCCAAACTATGTGCATTGTGTTGGGGAACCATATAAATGATAGAATAAATGCATTGAAATGCAAAAATAATGATTTAAAATCATTTTAGGGGGACAATTGTGGAGAGGAGCCTGAAAAAGACTCTCCAGCACCCCGGATAACTACCAGTTCATCTGGTTTAAATGTGGAGGTGATAGTGGCATTAACTAGTACCCAGTAGAACCAGGCTACAGCACATGTCTTTTCTACCCAGGAATAAGTGCTCAAAACATGGGTAAAAGTGTGTTAAAAGTCGGGGGAACATATTTCAAATGACAGCAGACTACTGCTTGTTGGCAGGCTGACTCAGTTCACTTGTCTCACACACACCCAGGGGGGAAAAGAGAACACATTGACCCCGGAATAAGTGTCTGAATCATGGGCACATTAGTGCTTAAAGTCGGGGGAACTATTTTAATTCAAGACCAGGGTGAAGAGATGACACATTGACCCAGGAATAAGTGCTCAAAACGTGGGTAAAAGTGTGTTAAAAAGTCGGGGAACTGTTTTAATTCAGGACCAGGGTGAAGAGATGACACATTGACCCAGGAATGAGTGCTCAAAACGTGGGTAAAAGTGTGTTAAAAAGTCAGGGAACTGTTTTATTTCAGGACCAGGGTGAAGGGATGACACATTGACCCAGGAATGAGTGCTCAAAACGTGGGTAAAAGTGTGTCAAAAAGTCGGGGGAACTGTTTAAAATGACAGCAGACTGCTGCTTGTTGCTTGTCTCACACACACCCAGGGGGGAAAAGATAACACTTTAAGATACACCAGGAATAAGTGTTTGAAAGGCGGGGAAAAGTTGTTTGAAATAGTATAATACCTCCAGGGCGCATAACTGCACTTTACAAGCCAGAAATAATGTTTAAATGGTCGGGGAAAGTATTTTTAAATGTCTGGAAGAGAGTTTTAGCCAGTCATTTTGCACGATATCATTTAACATTGACGCTCTCCTGAAAATGCACAGAATATGTGCATTTTCAGGAGAGCGTCAATGTTAAACGATATCGTGCAAAATGACTGGCTAAAACCCAGGAATAAGTGTTTGAAAGGCGGGGAAAAGTTGTTTAAAATAGTCTGATACCTCCAGGGCGCATCACCAAAAATGTACAAGCCAGGGAAGGTGCCTGAATCCCGGATACTTTAGCTCTGTCACTTAGGGTGACCGCACCAATCCGACGCTCCCGAGAGCGGACGTCCATTATTTGTAAGGCACCTAATACGGAATAGGGTAATTCTTTTAACTTAAAGATATCAGCTAGACATTTCTCCAGTTAATTACTTACAATAAGACAATTGTTTTTTGTATTACAAGTTTTCTGAAATAGCATGTTTAAATATGCAAATGAGCCATTATCTCATTAGATATGCGCCATTTTAATACATTTCAGGAATCGAAATCTGAACTTTGGATAAATCCAGGTTCAAAATTCTTGTTTCATTTTGTAGTCATATTAGAATCTAAGGCTTTTACAGAAAGGATTTTGGATATCTCTTTTTATCACTCCATAAATCAGAAAATACTGTCAACAGCCCTAAAATGTCAATTTTCGCCATGTTTTTAGGTATAACATTTTATATAATTCAGGCTATGAATGATATATGAACAAACCCTTCTGTAAAAGCCTTCATAATATTGATAGGAATATAACTGGAAGGTTTGGTGTATGTACGTGCTACTGAAGTGGACATTTCGGACTCAGAAGAGGAGAAAAAACTCATTTTGAGAAAACAACCTTTAAAGATTGCAGTGTGGCGCTAGCTAAACCCTCCTGTTCTTTGGATGACAGCTTGCGCCTCGACGCACTCCGTGAAGGTATTTCATGTTCAGGGTCATTTGTTTTTTGTATAACCTTGCTTCGTGCAAGTGACAATTGTTGTCGTCTTCTCTGTGAACGTTTTTTTCGCCATTCTTTTGCCATTTTGAGATTTAAATTTCTAGCGGAAAGCTAACCAGGAAGTGTTTTAGCACACCACATGACGCATCTGAACGGATCACGTTGTCAGAAATTGACACCAGCTTCTTGGTTTAAGACCCCTTTGTACTTTCACGATTGGTTGCTGATACAAAGGAAATGACCATATTTGGATCCAATGAGATTGTGCATGAGAGACGGAGCTTTCCAACGATACCTCTGATTACATGGTGCAAACAGCGGTCGCGGTACTTTATGTTACGTTAGAATGCTAACTTTTGGTGAATTTAGGAGAAACCTACAGACGCAAATAGACAAACTTTAGTATTTCCCAATTAAAATTCAGAAAATATTCAACAAAACTGAATCTGATGACGGCCTTTTGAGGGCAGCTGTTCCATACGGACACATTGTAATATAATAACAGGGATTTCAATGTTTTTCCTCCGGTTCCTGCGGCAGGTTTTCATGCCGCTGCTTCTCTCTTTTCTCTACATTAATAACAACCATAATAACATATATTATGAATTCTTCTTCCTCCCGTTTGCAGTCGCAGGTATCCCCCTTCCTGCAGCAGGTCTTCATGCCTCTGGTCCTCTCGATCTTTGAGGTTTTGGGCCGCCCGGCGGAGGAGAACGACCAGGCGGCGGCGCTGGAGAAGCAGATGCTGAGGAGGAGCTACTTCACCTTCATCCAGACGGTGGCCGGCAGCGGCATGAACGAGGTCATGGCCAACCAGGGTACGTGTGCACGGAGAAACATTCAATATCTGAGAGGAAACTGAGGAAAATCTGCACAAAGAAACGTGTTTTATTGCTTAAAATGGAAGAAAACGGTGAAAAACACAAGATTTTATTTCACTGTTCGAGAGAGACATGCTAGCAGTTTCCCTCCGTTTCCAGTCTTTATGCTAAGCTAACAGACAACATATGACTAACATCAAATGAAGAGAATTTCCTGCAGATGTTGGATTTTTTTGTAGTGAATGTTTTCTATGTTCCTCCAGGAGCGGAGAACATCGAGCGCGTCGTGTTCACGATCATCCAGGGCGCCGTGGACTTCCCCGACCCGATCGCCCAGAAGAGCTGCTTCATCATCCTCTCCAAGCTGGTGGAGCTGTGGGGTGAGCGGAGATATACATATATACATATATACACATATACACATATACATATATACACATATACACATATACACATATACACATATACATATATACACATATACATGTATACATATATACATACATATATACACATATACACATATACATATATACATATACATACATAATACATATATACACATATACACATATACACATATATGTTTAAGGAATAATTCTTCTAGATATCTAACCTTTTACTCTGACATGTGTTATTCCTTTAAGGAAAGGCCTTGGTGCCATATGTGTTGTTGTCCCAGTGTGAGACCGGTCAACTTGACTGGCACGTAGGGTAATTGTTGTGAGAACACTGAAGCACTTCTTTATCGGTGTTTGTGGGCTCTCGGATGTGAAATCCTTGAGGCCATGAGCGTCGGACGCAGATGATTCAGTGTTTAGTCTACTCCTTCAGAGATGTTGATTTCTCTCTGTGAACCTGTTAAAAGGTCTAGCATAGAGAGAGGTCTTCAGAATTGACGTGGCAACTCTACCGTGTAGTCAGAACCTCTGACTCTTTGATTTGTGATGTGAATCCTCCGGCCGAATACTCTGAATAAACCCATCAGTGTTTGACATCAAAGCTCCAACTCTCACCGTGTCTCCTTCCTGAGTCGGTGACTCCATGCATTACTACACAGAAGTTTCCTCCACAAATTGGCGTTGTCGGCAGGATACCAACATATCTTCAGAGACTGGTAAGTGTGATTTCAAATCTACATTTGGACATTGCCTTACCAGAATCTGTGATTGACGGTATCCTAAAATTATCTGTGAAGCTAAGCGGCTGCGTTTCGTTTTGGTTAATGAACATTTGGGGCTAGTAACCCCAGGGGATCATCCAGGGACTCTGTCTTGGCTGGTTCCCTCTGTGTGTGCTGCTCGGGACGTATGTGCTGTGCAAGCATACACGGAGATGTTTAAAAAGACCTTAATGAGGGCAGCAGTAAAGTGGAACTTCTGTGTGAAATCAAAATAGAGATTTGTAATGAACAAATCGCCGAGATTCCGGGGGTTTCAGCGGCCAACACTAGCAGTTAACTAAAGCAGCCAGAGATATTACCCCCAGCGCCTCTAAAAAAAACACGGCTCCAGCTGCTGCAGCTCCGGGGAATGTGTGTCAAATACCTCCCCGTATCTGCATGAGCTGGTGAAGTGAACTCAGAGGGAGAAAATCACAGCTTTTGTCTATAACTTTAACTCACACCACCGCCGTCTCTATTAAAAACGAGACTGTTTAAAAGCACTCTCGTGGCTTGTGGCCATTTACATTCAGAGTGTGCTGGCAGGTGCGAGGTGCGTGCATTACCTGATGCGACAGGCTCCCTACATTGCTGAGGAGCTGGTGTCGGTCCGGGGTGCATACATAAAATTATAGGCTAATTGATCACGGGTGGGCAGTGGTATGCAAGTGTAGAGCAAAACTGTGTTTCATCGTTGGGATGAGCATGATGGGAGGTGTATAGGCTGGTCGAGTAGGACTACAGTTAACTGTGTGGTTTCGGATAGAAAGGGTAGAGGAAAAAAAGTCTATGTGCTCCTGATCGGGGGGGCATAGCACCACTAGAGCAGGGATAGTGGAGTCGCAAGAGGATAAGCTAGTTATTGCTCTTGGACGGTCTTCAGGCACCGATCTAAGGACTTGTATACAAGGGTGGAGGTACGAGTCAAGGTACCCCACTGGGTTCCCATTGGGAGAGATCAAATAGTCCCTACCCCCTCTGAAACCTCTTTAATCCGGACTAAATTGAGCTGGATGAACTTTGCTGTCGCATGTGTTTATTACGAGTTCATCATGTTTGTTTGTCTGATTGTTTGTATCAGGGGTCTATATTGGTTTGTCTAACCGCCGTCTTGTGCATGTTTTGTAACAACTAATAATGAATCAGTCCATAGCCAGGTAAAATAAACTAAGCTTTAGTTAACTCACCAAAAGTAAATGACTTGAGAAAGATAAATAATATATAGTGTTTTGCAAAATTCTGGTAGTATAGATGTGCTGCAAAATGAAAATAAATAGCAAAAGAGTGTTTTATGTCCTGCATCTGAGTGTGCAGAGGAAATGTAAACAAGGAGCACACTGTTCAGGGTGTGCGCTGTAGGTGTAAGAAGAAGAGAAGATTATATTACTTTAAGAATACATTCTTAAATTGTATTGCTGGTATGTTAAGATATGTTTGTGACCTTTTATAAACCCTATGCCCCGTCCTGCACCCTGAGACCCTCAGAGGCATCACTGCTGGTCGTAAAAACCTGCCTGAGGAGGTCAGGGTGGCAAAATCTGTCTGCTGTTTTAGGTCAATTGTATTATTTGTTTCATTTATTCTTAAATCTATGTATTGTATGGTAATAATGAAAAAAACGTAATGTATTGAACACATTCCGAAACAAAGCTGATAAGACAGAACTGACTCAGACATAATACAAATTATTGTTGAAACCTTTTGCGCTGTTGCTGCAAAATGGAAACTTTGTTGATTATCTGTTCCAACTGGCCACTGGATTCAGATAATTAATATAAGTTGAAGTTTAATTACAGTTTTAAATATAGTTTAACATTCTTTATTAAACTGCTTCAAATGATTTCTCGTATCAACCAATTGGTCTCCATAGACATTACTAAATTCTAATAGTTGTTAAACTACTGACAAGTTTTCTGAAACCGAGCTTATGAACAAAAGAGTAAAGGTCGCTGGTTAAGCCAGGATCAATATATTTGTTGACGTTTTCATTACAGTGTGCATAATAAATGTGTTAAATGAATTGAGCAATTCTTTAAAAAGTATAATGTTGCAATCTCTTTACAATAAGTAATTACAGTTAACAAAGAAGTAGAGGTTGTTTTCCAAGGGCCTCTCCTTCACAGCCCTACACTTTAAATCATGAGACTTTCAAATCATAACAGACAGAGATCGGTATCACTTTGTGTTGCAAGCCAAATCCATGTAAAGGTTCTACTTGAGCCCAATTTAAATACCATAAAGAAAGTATTGAACCCAGCTCAAGCTAAATGTCAAATGTATTTAATTAATGTGCAAGTGTTTTGATTTATTTAAAATGTTCCAGTCTAGCTTCTTTCGAGTTCAGTCTAAGCAACAAATTGTTTCTCATAACATTCTCACTGCTGTCCCAAATGTTTTAACCTTGGGCAGACAAGCTGTTCACACACACACACACACACACACACACACACACACCACACACACACACACACACACACACACACACACCACACACACACACACCACACCACACACACACACACACACACACACACCCACACACACCCACACACTTTGGATAAGTAGTCACCTTATCCACATTGTAAATTGTTGCCTTCTTTAAAGTTATTAGTAATTTAAGATTAATTATTAAATTAAATGTGGTACATAAGATAAAATAAATAAAATAACTTGACTTGATCATTTTGTTCACAACATTAGACCTGTCCTCTAATCTCTACTAGAATAAGATAAGTGTGCATGTTTGGATGTTTTACACTCCTGTAATGTACCTAATCTTGATATCCTTTTCATTACAGAGCTGGGAAAATGGTGTATTGATTAGATTCTGATCCGTGCACGTCCAATTTTGACTGACTTTAGTTCTAATGTTAATGTTAATTTGACTTCAACCCATAAGTAATTATTTAAATTAACTCTAAATGTCACATGATGATGGATTAGTGTTCCACATTTCTTCCACTAATTTGTTTTACAATTAGGCCAAAGGTAAAGAGAGACATTGATGACCTTGTGTCCCTTTTGTTAGTACGTGGTTCCATTTTGTCTATGGCCTTGGACGGCTTCACTAAAAGTCACCCAGTTCTGCCCTGCTGCAGTCCGGCTGAGTGCAGTCACAGAGATGCTATGGCTGCTCTACATGACATTAATGGTCTGGTCTGAATGGACACCATTTCCTGCTCCCAGAGAGAATGACACTCCTCAAACTGAACATTACAGCCGTTGATACTGTCTCACATGGGTCTGCTCCCCCCCACTGAGCCATGAACTGAAAGCATGACATCTGCTATGAACACTTGGAAGCCTCCCTGTCACACCAGCACCAACCCTTGGGTCAGTCAGATGAGACTAACGGCTTCACTTAGGGCATTTGGTTCAGATACATGACTCTCGTTACCGCAGAGTGGGTTGTTTTTAAGGCTATTCATACTGCTATGCAGAGGATGCCTGTAAGTTGGCGAGCTGGTAAAAGCCCCTACTATTGTTCAAATAGGCCTAATGTCAGGGGTCTCTTAATGTCTAGTTCTACATGTATTCACATTATATAGACAATGTTTCCACCTGGTAAAACTAAAGGCTGCACAAAACTCAGGCTACAATACAACCATTCTGTTCTGCTCTAACGATTCAATGTATAGATTCTACATCAAAACAATTAGCTTTTATTGTTTCCAATGATAACGTCACCTTCAGTGGAGGAATGCAAACCTGTTTTCAAATGTAAGGTTTTGATTTTGTTTGACATTTCTCAGTAATGACACCCTCAGACACCCAATATCATTCATGCTATGCCTTCAGTAATAACTCAGATGTTAAAGGGATGAAACTTTTCCTCCCAAATCAGATATGCTTTGTTTTTCAACAAATGTATCATTTCCTGCATAATATATGTTTATCACAATGGTTTTTGTAAGCTGCACACAGGTGATACTGAGTCTTCTCGATTAATAGATTATAAACTATACCATGCTTAAATAGACTCCTAAGTTATTATTTCATATGTACCATATGTAAGAAAAGGGAGGGAAGAGTCAATTATATTGAGTAATTGATTTTATATTGGGTAATTTATTTCTCAAACCTATGTTTTATGGAAGAGAAAATATTTCTGATAAACTAATATTTTATCAAAAGGTAAATGGTGAATTAATATACATTTAGAATCATTGAGAAGGGGTTATATCCACAGGGACAAGCTCACCTTTAACTTACAATAACATGTCTCTGCTATGGACTGATGAGTATATGATTCTTGCATGTTCAATGACTAACACAAACCTTCAAAATGATAATGTGCATGTGTCAGGAAGGCTCCCAAATAATTCTGAGGGGCCTATCCTATTTTTGTAATTAAATGATAATGTGCTAATCCATTACTTTGAGTTGTCTTCACTCAGAAAAACATCCCTATCAGTGTTAACCCAATAACTAGGACACACTCTCCGGGTGCAGAGAGCACCCCCAGCCACGTGCAAGGAAGCACAAGGTCGTTCGAGATGAGAGGATGCTTCTCTTCACCTTTCTGCTGAGAGGGGGTTCTTTTCTTCATCTTTCTGCTCGGTGGGCTCTAGCAGACAACCCTGCAGGACGAGCGAGGGTTTCAGAGGCTTCTATAATACAATGTTCCATGTTTCTTGGAGGAGTTTGATGTCTTCCTAACCTCTCCCATCACGGGGGGGACACCTGGATGCATCAGGAATACGCAGTTGTACTCAAGCAGATAGCAGAAGGAATACCGGCAGATGAGCCTCCGTCTCACTGGGGGTCACTACAGTGCTCACTGAATGAGCCACACAAAAGCAGAGCAATTGGGGGGTTGAAATATGGCGCTCTGATGAAGAAGAGTTTGAGCCAATCAGCACCTCAGTGCTAATCTACAGTATCAGGATGCCTTTACACACCAGACACTCGGTGTCATAAAGGGAGGAGGAGAACGAAGACTGACGGACATGTTCTTCCAGCTCTCGTACAAAGATGAACTTTGAATTGAATGACCAGATGTTTAAAGATGTACAATTAATGATTGTTTTTTATATTTCCAATGACCAGACATGTGTTAAATAGTGGTGATAAATATATTTAGTCAGATCAGATTACATTTTCACACTAAACAAAATTAATAAATAAATATTCTCAGATTATAAGGTATTGAATAATAAGGTATTTCTAATATTATAACAGATAATGTTAATATCCTTAATCATCCAGCAATCAGGCTTAACAACACTACTCTTTAATGTATTACCCATGCACAGACAGACATAAAATGATGTTTCAAGTACTGGATTAATTTCAGTTTTGGCCCAAAACAAATATTTATAATAATTCATATAACAATTATGTAGCATATTTGATCCTCAAATTAGAGAATTATAATTTAAAGAAATTGATATTCTATATTCAACATTAGATAAACACAGAAGAACCCTTTCCAAGTACCATAAGTAGATGTTCAGGTAAGTATGGCTAATAAGAATAAGTGATAGACTTAATTTGGTACAGATCAGTTGTAGCATTTACAAATGTATGAATTAAAGTTTTAAGAATGTTTAATCTTTCCTTTCCAGGTTTTTACAAAAGTCTTTGAATATTTGCCTAACTTTTCCTTTTCAGATTTTGAACAATGTACTTGACTAAAATGAATGTATTGATTTTACTAAGACTAAGTGCCTTACTCTTGACTAAAGCGTAATGAAGTAAACGTAAAGTAATCCTAAAATTGAGGACACTGCAACTTTGTGGATTACAGATTGATCAAATCACCACTGTGAATTTTGCCTTAGCTGGATCTCTTATGATCCTAAGTTTTAAATGCTTTTGACTAGTGATTGCCTTAAAGCAAATCTTTAAGCTGTTTCTGGTTTTGATTTTATAGTTTGATAAATGACATTAACTAATGGTTTAAATGATAAAAGATATTAGTTTAAAACAAATATTTTGCTATTATGTATCTGTGTTTTATGTGTGTTCATTATTATGCTTTTGACAAAAGATGCTCCAAACACTGATGAGTGTCACAAACGAGCTGAGGACCAAAATGCAAAACACGGGGAAACCAGGGATAGTCTGTAACCAGCTTTATTGAAGGCAATAACTGGTAGGAGACGAAAAGGCAGGTAGTAGGCCAAGGGCTGGTCGGGGACAGGCGAGGGTTCCAGGAGGAGGCAAGACGGGAGTCGCAGGTACAGACCGGGTCAGGGAGCAGGCGTGGCAGAATAGTCCGGGTACAGGCAGGGTCAGGAATCAGGCGAGGCAGGCAGGTCAGGGACAGGCAGGGTCGGAACCGGGAGAGCAATCTGTGAAGTAATGCTGGAAAGACTGGCATGCTGCAAAGTACGATCTGGCACTGAGGTGAGAGTGAAGTGGGCCTATATACTACTGGAGCTGATGGGTGTAACAGAGTGAAAGAAAGAGACAGGGTGTGGCTACCAGGTGACTAAGGAATGTTAATGCAGAAAATAGGTGAGTGAGAAAGCAGACTGTGACAGAACCCCCCCCTTAATGGACGGCTCCCGACGTCCAAGACAACCCTACGGGGAAAAAAAAAAAAAAATAAAAAATCAACAAAAACCCTACAGACACCGGGTGGAAGGTGGGGGTATGGGAAAGTTAATACTCATCTGAGAATGCTCTCTCGGCCTCCCCCTCCTGGAATCCTCGTCCTCCTCGACTGAAGACGCCTCCCCCTCCTCCTCGATGAAGCCCCCGGTCCGTAGCCGACGAGTACCCCCCGGCTTAACGCCTGGCTGAGCGTGGGTCCTAGAAGGCTGCTCCGGGTAGCGCAGGTGGAAGTCCCGGATGAGTTGAGGGTTGAGGATGTGACGAGCAGGAATCCACTGCCTCTCCTCAGGACCATAGCCCTCCCAGTCCACCAAATACTGAACCCCTCTTCCTCTGCGTCGGGAACGAAGTATACGACGAAGGGTATAGGTCGGACCCCCATCGATCATCCTAGGGGGTGGTGGTGGGGGAGCGGCGGGAATCATAGGACTCTCCCGGACAGGTTTAATCCTAGACACGTGGAAGGTGGGATGGATCTTCATGTTCCGGGGTAAACTCAGTCGAACTGCTGCAGGGTTAATGACCTTGACGATCTCAAAGGGTCCAATAAATCTGGGCGCTAACTTTTTAGACTCCACCCGAAGGGGAATGTTTTGAGTGGAAAGCCACACCCTCTGGCCTAGCTGGTACACAGGTGCCTTGGTGCGTCGGCGGTTCGCTGATGTGGCGTACCGGTTAGCAGACTGAAGCAGAGTAGTTCGAGCCCGCCTCCAAGTCCTCCGACAACGTCTGATGAAGGCCTGGACAGACGGACAGGTAACCTCTTTCTCCAATGCAGAGAACAACGGGGGTTGAAACCCGTATGCACACTGAAAAGGGGAAAGACCAGTAGCGGAACTGATGAGTGTGTTGTGGGCATACTCCACCCACAGGAGTTGTTTAGACCAGGTCGTAGGATGATCGGAAGCCATGCAGCGGAGAGTGGTCTCCATCTCCTGATTCTTCCTTTCAGTCTGACCATTGGCCTGTGGATGGAAACCGGAGGTGAGACTGACCGTCGCCCCGATCAGTTCACAAAACTCCCTCCAAAACACAGAGGTGAACTGGGGCCCCCGGTCGGAAACCACATCAGTCGCCAGTCCGTGAAGCGAAAAACGTGGAGAAGCATAAGTTCAGCCGTCTCCTTAGCTGACGGGATCTTAGGCAGGGGTATGAAGTGAGCCATTTACTGAACCGATCCACCACCGTCAAGATGGCAGTATGTCCGTGGGACGGTGGAAGACCAGTCACAAAGTCCAACGAAATATGTGACCATGGGCGACGTGGAACCGGTAATGGATGAAGGAGGCCAGCTGGCGCTTGGTGAGAGGGTTTGTGCCGATTGCACACAGGACAGGCGTTCACAAACTCCCGGGTGTCAGCCTCCAGCGTAGCCCACCAGAACCGCTGCAAGACCATCCCTCTGGTACGTTGAATCCCAGGGTGGCAGGAAAGTCTGGAGCTGTGAGCCCACTGAAGCACCTCAGCCCTCAAAACCTGAGGCACAAACAAACGGTTAAGAGGACAAGAACTAGGACCGGGTTGGTCCACCAACGCGGTCTTAACCTTCTCTTCAATCTCCCAAGCGAGAACGCCGATCACTCGAGGAGCAGGAAGAATAGTGTCCGGGATACCGCAGGTGTCTCCCTCCCTCCCGAACTGCCGGGACAAAGCGTCGGCCTTCACGTTGCGGGAGCCCGGGCGGTAGGAGAGGAAAAAATTAAACCGGGTGAAAAATAACGACCACCTGGCTTGCCGGGAATTCAGTCTTTGTGCCGACCTGATGTATTCCAGGTTCTTATGGTCGGTCCAAACCTGAAATGGCAGTTCTGTCCCCTCAAGCCAGTGTCGCCACTCCTCCAACGCCAACTTGACTGCTAGAAGCTCCCGGTTCCCCACGTCGTAGTTTCTCTCCGCCGGACTCAATCTCCTCGAAAAGAAAGCACAGGGGTGGAGCTTCTGATTCTCACCAGAACGTTGCGACAGGATGGCCCCCACCCCTACGTCAGAAGCATCCACCTCCACCACCAACTGACCAGCAGGGTCTGGTACCTGAAGGATAGGAGCCGACGTAAACCGGCGCTTGAGGTCCTGAAAAGCCTCCTCTGCTGCATGGGACCATCTAAACGTTACCTTAGACGAGGTCAGGGCGGTGAGCGGAGCGGCCACGGTACTGTAGCCACGGATGAACCGTCTGTAAAGTTAGCGAATCCTAGAAAACGCTGCAGCTCCTTCCGGGAATCAGGAACCCGCCACGAGGTAACCGCTGAAACTTTGGAGGGATCCATCTCCACACTTCCTTGACCCACGATGTAGCCAAGAAAGGCGACCGAAGAAGTGTGAAACTCGCACTTCTCCGTCTTGACAAACAGCGAGTTCTCCAGAAGTCTCTGGAGGACTGTCTGGACGTGATGGATGTGTTCCTTGAGGGTCTTAGAAAAAATCAAAATGTCGTCCAAATAAACAAAAACATAACGATCCAACATGTCCCGGAGTACGTCGTTCACCAACGCTTGGAAAACTGCAGGGGCGTTGGTAAGTCCAAATGGCATCACCAGGTACTCGTAGTGTCCTGAAGAGGTGTTGAAGGCGGTCTTCCATTCATCCCCCTCACGGATTCGTACCAGGTGATATGCGTTTCGTAAATCCAGCTTGGTAAAGATTGTTGCTCCCTGTAGTAACTCGAATGCTGACGAGATGAGTGGCAGGGGATAACGATTCTTTACCGTGACGTCATTCAGACCCCGATAGTCAATGCAGGGTCTCAGGGTCTTATCCTTCTTTGCCACAAAAAAAAACCCTGCTCCTGCGGGTGACGTGGAAGGACGAATAATCCCGCAGCCAGAGAGTCATTGACGTACGTCTCCATGGACTTCCTCTCCGGTGCCGAAAGTGAGTACAACCGCCCCTTGGGTGGGACTGCGCCCGGATGTAGCTCAATAGCACAGTCATAGGGCCGATGAGGTGGGAGAGATGTTGCCTTAGTCTTGCTAAAAACCTCCTTAAAGTCCAAATACTCCGCCGGAACCCCTGTGACATCCGGAACCAGGTTAATATCCACAGATAGTTGAGGTGCAGCGGCCTGCTTGAGGCAAACCTGATGACAGGAAGAACTCCACCCTAGGATGGACCCAGTTGACCAGTCAATGTTCGGGTTGTGGCGGCGGAGCCATGGATAACCCAAAATCAGAGGAATCTGGGGGACCGTAGCACATGAAACTGGATTGTCTCATGGTGGTTCCCCGACATGAGCATATGGACCGGTGTCGTCTGGTGAGTCACCGTTCCCAGCAGGTGACCGTCCAAAGCATTAGCCGGTACCGGCTGGGGCAACTGAATCTGTTGAATGCCCAGCTGTAGTGCGAGCTCCCCATCAATGATGCTGACATCTGATCCGGAGTCGATAAACACAGCCAGAGCCTGAGGTATGCCTCTCAGGAGAAGTCGAGCATGGCACAAAGGTCTTCCATTGGGGATCAGCTCAGAGGTTCGGCCCACCAGTATACTCCCCATTACTGATGGGCTCTGCCTTTTACCGGACAACGGGAAACAAAATGTCCAGCCTGACCACAGTAAAGGCATAAATTCCCTCTTCGACGTAACTCCCTCTCCTCAGAGCTAAGACTGGTACGACCCACTTCCATGGGCTCGACCTCCCTGTACCGTGAGTCAGAGTAGGGATGGGAATTCTCAGCCGAAACCGGAAGTTGAAATCTCCCGGAAACCGGAAGTTGTTGTCGCGAGCGGCGGCCCGCCGCTCGTGTCTGTTGCTCTTCTCTTCGTGTCTGAATTCGTCTGTCGATCCGAGAGGTGAGCTCGATCAACCCATCCAAGGAAGCAGGGAGATCATAGGAAACCAGCTCATCTCTCATATAATCCGCTAAGCCTCTCAGATATGCGTCACATTGCGCCGGCTCGTTCCAGCTACTACGGCGGCTGCTGGTGCGGAAGTCAATAGCGTAATTCACCACCGTGCCGGAACCCTGGCTCAAGCTCAGCAGACCTCCGGCAGCATCGGGACCCAGACGAACGGAACCGAACACCTTCCGCATCTCCGCGGAAAAAGCAGCAAAAGAGGCGCAGGCTGGAGTCTGCTGCTCCCACTCTGCAGTACCCCATAAGCGGGCTTTCCCCGTCAAATGATTAACGGTGAAAGCTACGCGAGCCGCCTCGGAGGCAAAGGTGTGTGGCTGCAGTGAAAACAATATGGAACAGTTTGTGAGAAAAGGGCTGCATCCCTCAGGCTCACCAGCGTAGCGTTCCGGAGTTCCCACACGAGGCTCTGGAGCGTATCCAGTCGGTCCAGAGGCTGGAGTGAACATCGGAGCTGCAGGCGGAGGGACGGTAGCAGCCATGCTAGCGGCTAGCTGTTGTACGGTGGCGGCCATCTGTTGCATCTGGGAGGTCAGGTAAGCCAGCGTTTGTTCCTGGGTTGAGGTTGCCTGGTGGGTCTCGATAGCTAAGGTAGCTATCGTGACCTCCTGTCTTTGGATGGCTTCCTCAACCCTCTCAAAGCGGTCTCTAGGAGACCCGGTGTTTGCTTGGTCCATTTCTGGCCAGATCGTTCTGTCACAAACGAGCTGAGGACCAAAATGCAAAACACGGGGAAACCAGGGATAGTCTGTAACCAGCTTTATTGAAGGCAATAACTGGTAGGAGACGAAAAGGCAGGTAGTAGGCCAAGGGCTGGTCGGGGACAGGCGAGGGTTCCAGGAGGAGGCAAGACGGGAGTCGCAGGTACAGACCGGGTCAGGGAGCAGGCGTGGCAGAATAGTCCGGGTACAGGCAGGGTCAGGAATCAGGCGAGGCAGGCAGGTCAGGGACAGGCAGGGTCGGAACCGGGAGAGCAATCTGTGAAGTAATGCTGGAAAGACTGGCATGCTGCAAAGTACGATCTGGCACTGAGGTGAGAGTGAAGTGGGCCTATATACTACTGGAGCTGATGGGTGTAACAGAGTGAAAGAAAGAGACAGGGTGTGGCTACCAGGTGACTAAGGAATGTTAATGCAGAAAATAGGTGAGTGAGAAAGCAGACTGTGACAATGAGAGATAATTTTTCCTATTATGATTGCCTGTATCAATCATTGTGATTGAATGTTTCAATCTTACTCTACTTTGTGATGTAATTCAATGTAAGGTGAGACCACACTCAAATCTGAAGACGCCTATTGATTTAAGTATTGACCAGAATTATTAGACTAATGTTTTAAGGTTATCAAAAATGATAAAAAGAGAGGAACTGTTAAGGAATAATTCTTCTAGATATCTAACCTTTTACTCTGACATGTGTTATTTCCTTTAAGGAAAGGCCTTGGTGCCATATGTGTTGTTGTCCCCAGTGTGAGACCGGTCAACTTGACTGGCACGTAGGGTAATTGTTGTGAGAACACTGAAGCACTTCTTTATCGGTGTTTGTGGGCTCTCGGATGTGAAATCCTTGAGGCCATGAGCGTCGGACGCAGATGATTCAGTGTTTAGTCTACTCCCTCAGAGATGTTGATTTCTCTCTGTGAACCTGTTAAAAGGTCTAGCATAGAGAGAGGCTCTTCAGAATTGACGTGGCAACTCTACCGTGTAGTCAGAACCTCTGACTCTTGGATTTGTGATGTGAATCCTCCGGCCGAATACTCTGAATAAACCCATCAGTGTTTGACATCAAAGCTCCAACTCTCACCGTGTCTCCTTCCTGAGTCGGTGACTCCATGCATTACTACACAGAAGTTTCCTCCACAATATACATATATACATATATACACATATACATGTGTACATATATACATACATACACATATACATGTATACATGTATACATATATACATACATATATACATATATACACATATACATATATACATACATATATACATATATACACATATACATATATACACATATACACATATACATATATACATATATACATATACATATATACATATATACACATATACATATATACATATATACATATATACACATATACACATATACATATATACATATATACACATATACATATATACATATATACATATACACATATACATATATACACATATACACATATATCTAAAGTATTCTGTGTGTTTCTAACTGAGTGTTACTCTTCCTGCAGGAGGGAAAGACGGCATGGGGGATTCCCCGATTTCATCTACAAACACATCGTCCCCGCCTGTTTCCTCGCTCCGCTCAAACCCATCTTCGACCTCTCAGACGCTCAGACCGTTCTGGTGAGGGTCCCCAAAAACAAATGTGTAATCAGGGAATCAACTCTGAGTTTCTGGGATTCAGATATTACATTACGGGAAGAAAACACGGATATCATGTTTTTTTCTGCACCGGGGCTAGATTTAGATATTTTAATGATTTTTATTTTTATCAATTTTTGGGGATTTATAGATTTTCTTAGATTTTTGGGGGATCCTTATTTATATAGATTTTTTTTAAATACATTTTTCTTCTAATATTTAGAATCTTTTAAGATTTAGGGGAAAAAAATTGGGTTTTTTTATTTTTTTATTTCATGGATTAAGATTTGTTTTGTATTACAATTTAAAATTATATAGAATTTTGATTAAAATATATATTTTTTTTGATATTTTTTACTCCAGAAATCTGAGTATCAAACAGAGCGTCAGGCGGCAGAGACAGCTTTGTTTTTACGGAGCTCCGACGTCACGTTGTTGTTTACGTCACGTTGTTGTTTACGTCAGGAGACATCTTGTTTACGTCAGGAGACATCTTGTTTACGCCCGTCATGTTGATGTTGTTTACGTCTAACGTGTTGTTAACGTTTCTCTTCTTCCAGACGCTGTCGGAGTGTGCGATCACGCTGAAAACTATTCATCTCAAACGGGTACAAACTCTTATTTTAATACATTTAAAATACTGCAATGTATTCCTCATTTATTTATGAATCTGTGATATTTTGTGTTTCAGGGTCTGGAGTTTATCCAGTTTCTGCAGCAGGAGTATCTTCCCTCTCTGCAGGTCGCTCCGGAGATCTCACAGGTGAGCTTACCTGAGGGAACGAGTCTGAGTTTCAGTCTCTTTTCTCAGAACAGAGGGTTTTTGGCTTAAATCTTGTAATTGTGACTTGATTACGTCAATATATTCTGTCAAACTGTTGTTTTTTCTGTGATATTTAATGAATATTATGAATATCTTTTATGCAAATTTGTATTTTTGCATGATGCTGTTGTTTATTCCTCACACTCCTGCTGTGTTTAGGCCTTTAAGTATATACAAATTGACTTTATTTCGCATATTTTTGACTTAAAACGTCGTATTTTCTACATTAAATTAGCAAAAACCAACATGTAATACCTGTAATTTGCCTCGATATTTTATTGGATTTAGTGAAAAATAAGAAATATATGAAGATACAAGAAAATGATGCAAGAAATGTCTTAAAAAAGCACAAAAGAGGTCTTTATGTCACATTAAATACTGTAAAGTTAGTTATATTTAGCTGTAAAATGTTGACTTTATCGCAGGAGCTCTGTCAGGTTCTTCAGCAGCCGGACGTGAAAGTCCTGAAAAACTACATAAAGGTACGACAGATTGAATTACAATAAATAAAGCGTGTTTTTAATAACTTTATTCACTAATAACGTCCCGATTCCTCCTCTTTAGGCGTTCTTCCAGCGGGCGAAACTGTAGGAAATAAAAAACTGGAAGTTCTCTTTGAAAAAGGACTCGAGACAGGAAGCGGTCGAACGCGCCGCGCACTACCAAAATAAAAGACCTTAGCATAGGAGCTGCTTTTGCACTTAAACGTGGCTCGAAGGACGGAAGAATCCTCCGAAGACGAGCTGTCCACGACTAACGAGACGATTAACCAGGGACGATAACGAGGTGATAACGAGGAGATAACGAGGTGATAACGAGGTGATAATGAGGAGATAACGAGACGATTAACCAGGGACGATAACGAGGTGATAACGAGGAGATAACGAGGTGATAATGAGGAGATAACGAGGAGATAACGAGGAGATATTGAGGTGATAACGAGGAGATATTGAGGAGATAACGAGGTGATAATGAGGAGATAACGAGGTGATAACGAGGAGATAACGAGGAGATATTGAGGTGATAACGAGGAGATAACGAGGAGATAACGAGGGACGATGATCGGACGTTGGACAGGAAACAGATCTTTGGAGGACGCAAAAGAACGGAAAAGTTTTGGTAACAATCCTGAAAGAAGCTTCACTGTAAACCCTCACGTTAGAGAAACTGAGGCGACGTATCGAAGGCGTTGTGGGGGAAATAAATAAGATGTGGAGCCGCGAGGTCGAGGAACATTCTGAGGAGAAATGAGGAAAATCAGACATTAAAGTGGAGATTTTAGGAGAAACATTTGTGAATTTTCTGAGATTTAAATTGCTGAATTTACAAGATTATTATTATTATTATAATTTGACGCAAACAAGATGACATTTTGTAAAATGAAATGTACGATTTAAGAAGAAAATGTATTTGATTTACCAGAATTTTTGGGGGAAATTGTCATGAAATTTAATTTAGTAAAAATAAATATTAATTTCAGAAAGAAATCTGATTTATTGGAAGAAAACTTGAATATTCTTCAAAAATAATTATTTAATTAGTAAAATATTTTTAAGAATTAAGTGTTGAATTAACGAGGAAAAAATGAAATTTTCTTTAGATATCTTGAATTTATTTCCCCACAAATAAATCCTTTAAATCTCAGAAAAAAATCCACATATTTCTCCTAGATTTCCCGACTTTAATCCTGAAGCTTTTCCAGTTCTTTCCAGAACATTATTCGCCTCTTTGGCTCCATATTTAAATATTTAACCTCCGATGGCACTCATTTGCCTCCATCTGCATCTGTGTGTTACATATTTAATTAAATCCTGAAACACCTGAAGCTTCTCTCCTTCTCGTTAGAAATGTAAACACAGGTGTCGCTGCTGAACGGACAGAATATAAAGGGCTGAATTATTTTATTTTATGGCATCCATTTGGTTTTTTATGCGTCGAGGAATGGATTTTTTTTTAAGGTTTGAAGTGAAAACGCTCGCTCTGCATCGTCTCAATTTTTAATAAAAACACCCTGAATTTCAAAGCCGATAAACCACTCGTTCCTGACGTAGAGACCCTCGTTACAGACGTAGAGACCCTCGTCACAGACGAACACAATGTAAATAAGAGAATAAGATGATTAAAACAAATGTAAATAAATAGTTTTTCTTTTTCTTTTAACCTTCAATTTCACCTGGAAACGAAGTATGGAAGCTCATTCGTGCCAAACAAATAAAAAAAGATAAATATTTAAATCATATTTTTTGGCTTTTTCTCATAATTGGGATTATTATTAATTAATAACAACTGAAAAGCTCCTCTTATAATAAATATTTTTATTTTTATGATTTTTAATAACAATCTTTTTCACTTTAATAATCTTATAATTTTTATGAAAAAAGGCACATTTGTGACTCTTTATCTCATTATTTGGATTCAAAGTGAAAGTTAAACTCACTTAAATAACATTAAAAAATATAATTTTAAATAATAAAACTCACAATTCTGACTTAAAAATGTCAAAAAATTCATTATTTTTTTTATTATTTCTTAAATGTTATCCTTTGTTTTATTGACACTAAAGAGCTTCCATAGGGTCCCATGAACTGTACAGAAGAAGAAGCTCCAATTAGTTTTATACTTAATTATGCAAACGCTTCAATTCAAACTGTGAAGATCTGGAGAGAGAAAAAACAATCAAAAACTGAAGGAAACATGTTGAATTTTCTGCTTTAAAATTTGGGATTTTGCGACGCCGTGCTTTGATGTTCCTTTGATTGATTCCTGTTTTTAGTTTTAACTTTAAAAATGATTATTTTCCCATAAAAGTGAAGCACGAAAACTCCCGGAGAAAGTGCCTAAAAATTGATCAAAATTAGAAACAGTCGTGCATTTAATTAGAGCTAGTTTTTATTTATTTTTGTCAACAAATCCAACAAATTAGAATTTCAAAAAAATCCCAAAACAGGAGAAAAACCCTCAAAAATTAACAAGAACAAAAAAAAATTGGGTTTAAAATGTTGATTTAAATGTTAGATTTGATAGAAAAATGTTATAAAATCCAAGTTTTTTTAATTATAATTTAGCGAGACGTTCTGCATTTTGTTGAGAAAATATTTTTTTACTATTTTTCTTGAGATTTGTTGACAAAAAGAAAGTAGATTATTAAATGCCTTCAAATAATTCTAAATAAAACAACAATTCAGTCAAAATGCAAAAAAAATCTGAATAAAATACTGAACAATTTACCACATGGACATCACTACTACACTCGCGCTCCTATTGGCTATCGCTCCAACACATTGCACATGATAGGTTAAGGGCGGGACATCTATAAGCGGTTGACCAATCACAGCAGCACAGCACTACTTTGAGAAATACTCATTTATCAAGTTGTTTGACAAAAGGAGAATTTTAGGAGTAAAAACTCGTAAAGGGATTTTTTTTATTACAAAACTCTTGTCTTATTTTTGCTTTTTCTGTCAATTGTTACAAAGTTATAGAATAATAAACTACAGATCTTTGAGGGGGTAAAAGTACCAGGTGTTCACAGGTAAACCAGGTGTTCACAGGTAAACCAGATGTTCACAGGTAAACCAGGTGTTCACAGGTAAACCAGGTGTTCACAGGTAAACCATGTGTTCACAGGTAAACCAGGTGTTCACAGGTAAACCATGTGTTCACAGGTAAACCAGGTGTTCACAGGTAAACCAGGTGTTCACAGGTAAACCAGGTGTTCACAGGTAAACCATGTGTTCACAGGTAAACCAGGTGTTCACAGGTAAACCAGATGTTCACAGGTAAACCAGGTGTTCACAGGTAAACCAGGTGTTCACAGGTAAACCAGGTGTTCACAGGTAAACCATGTGTTCACAGGTAAACCAGGTGTTCACAGGTAAACCATGTGTTCACAGGTAAACCAGGTGTTCACAGGTAAACCATGTGTTCACAGGTAAACCAGGTGTTCACAGGTAAACCAGGTGTTCACAGGTAAACCAGGTGGTCACAGGTAAACCATCTGTTCACAGGTAAACCAGGTGTTCACAGGTAAACCATGTGTTCACAGGTAAACCATGTGTTCACAGGTAAACCAGGTGTTCACAGGTAAACCAGGTGTTCACAGGTAAACCATGTGTTCACAGGTAAACCAGGTGTTCACAGGTAAACCATGTGTTCACAGGTAAACCGGGTGTTCACAGGTAAACCATGTGTTCACAGATAAACCATGTGTTCACAGGTAAACCAGGTGTTCACAGGTAAACCAGGTGTCACAGGTAAACCGAGTGTTCACAGGTAAACCATGTGTTCACAGGTAAACCAGGTGTTCACAGGTAAACCAGGTGTTCACAGGTAAACCATGTGTTCACAGGTAAACCAGGTGTTCACAGGTAAACCATGTGTTCACAGGTAAAGCGGGTGTTCACAGGTAAACCGGGTGTTCACAGGTAAACCATGTGTTCACAGGTAAACCGGGTGTTCACAGGTAAACCGGGTGTTCACAGGTAAACCGGGTGTTCACAGGTAAATCATGTGTTCACAGGTAAACCAGGTGTTCACAGGTAAACCAGGTGTTCACAGGTAAACCAGGTGTTCACAGGTAAACCAGGTGTTCACAGGTAAACCATGTGTTCACAGGTAAACCAGGTGTTCACAGGTAAACCAGGTGTTCACAGGTAAACCATGTGTTCACCAAGTGTTCACAGGTAAACCAGGTGTTCACAGGTAAACCAGGTGTTCACAGGTAAACCAGGTGCCATGTGTTCACAGGTAAACCAGGTGTTCACAGGTAAACCAGGTGTTCTCACAGCAGGAGGTGAAAATAAAAAGGTTGTTTATGAATGAGTGATTTTTATTTTGAGCGTTATTAGGAGCGGTTGAATCTGTTCGATGATGAAATGTGTTTTTGTTTTGATACGAAGAGAAAAGAGAGATTCTGTTCGAACCAATAAAGTGTTCCTCAAATAATCCTCTCTTATTTATTCATGTTTCAGACGTTTAATATGTTTCGGCTCGGGCCTCATCACTCCACAGATATACAAAGCACGATGAGTGATGATTAAATAACTAACCCCCCCCCCCGAGCCTACAGGTGGTAAATAACTAACCCCCACCACCACTCTGCACTTTGATACAGCAGAACCACAAGGTCTGCCCTAAGAGGGGCTGTGCAGACCCTCTTAGGTCCAGTTCCTTTGGTAAACGGTTTCTCTGTGCTTTTTAGCACTCCTCATGTTCAGCAGCATGGGGAGGATCCTTGAGTAGCAAAGGATCACCAGCAGAGGGATCACTAGACCAACACATGCATTGTGAAGGTGTTATAAAGCCTCCAGTCATCGCTTTCGTCACAGCCGCCCCATCGGACGTGAAGATGACACAGAGCGCTGCAGAAGCTCAGCGTCCAGACGAACACGCTCAGGGCGACGGCTGACCTCAGGGTGCGATATCGTGCCACCTTGTGAGCGTGCAGGATGACCATGTAGCGGTCAAGCGTCATGACCACCATGAAGAAGATGCTGCTGAAGAAACCAGTGCTGTGGAGCCGGAGGCCAAGCGGCACAGAAAGTCTCCGAGAGTCTATTGAGCGACCCTGGAGTAGTGAGAGTAGAAAGGCAGCATGAGGACGAAGAGGAGAGAGCCAGGTTCAAAAGGCAGATGTCTGTGGAGTTGGTCTGTTGCCGATGCTTCACCAGGAGAGAGGGAGGGGAAGATTACCATGCACCATTTGTAAAGTAATAGCTTTGTTTCATTTCTCTTTCTAATTGTAATTCAATGGGACTTTATTAGCATGAAAGTTAAAAGAAACAATAGGTACTGCCAAAGCATCAAAAATACAAAATATGTATTCTATCATATGATATACAAACAACATTAACATACATTTCAAATGGTTACATATTAATGATATACATACAGTAATACAATTACACTTCAACACACATGTGTGTCTTTGGGTGTGACATAGTGTTCATTTCGTTGACTAAAACTATGACGAAATATGTTCGTCAACGACCTTTTTTTCCATGACGAAAACGAGACGATGACGAGACGGCACCACCGACGGCAGTAAACAATAACTGTAACTAAATCATCATGCAATATCGTTGACGAAAAGTGACGAGACGAAAATGTAGTATACTAAATAAAAACTATGCCAAAATCTCTCTTTACTTTCGTTGACAAAAATGAGGAGACAAAATATTATCAAAGATAACGTTACATCTCTGATAGTCAGTTTTTCTCCCAGCAGTTCAATTTCCGGTGCTGCGGCTGGGCAGCAGCTGTGAGTCTGTGCTGCGCGCGGCGGGACATTTGAAATACACCGGGCAGCGGCACACTGTGAAACTGTGAGGAAGACTCGGGTCTAACTCATGGTCTAACTAACCTTATTTAACAGAAAATAAAATGGCAACAACACGGATTGGGAGCAGTGGTCGCACTCGCGTTAACCGAATACCCCCCCCCCCCCCCCCCCCCCGTCAGCGCGAGTGAGTGATAAATTGTGCACTTGACGGGTAATAATGCATTATGACGGAAATGTTACGATCCTGTCTGTCAAAATGACTGACAACGAAAAAGTCTAAAGCCACCACTGCTTGGGAGAAAAAACGATGTGATATTTGGGCCCATTTTCGCTGCAATGAGGCGGAGAAAACAAGCGAATGCATTGTTTTATCAGAAGCGAAGCAATGTGGCCATAACACAGCTGGTAACACCACAAACCTGACCACTCTCTGCAAAGCTGCTCTCTTCATCATTCAACCTGTGCTTTTCATCAAATAAGGACAATAAGTTTGACTAAAATGACAAATTATTAGTTTTGGCTGAAATGTTCTATATAATCTGATGACTAAAAAAGACTCAACAGTTTTCTTTGACTAAAATAAGAATAAAATGCTCAGACTTTTAGTCGATTAAAACTTGACTAATAAAAACAGGATGAAGGTGACTAAATATGACTAAAACGAAAAAAAAGGAAATTTAACACAGGACTAAGACTAAAACTAAATTAAAAAATAGCTGACGAAATTAACACTAGTGTGACACACACACTCACTCACTCACTCTCACTCTCAGTTCCTGAGAAACAGAGTGACAGCAGGGACTGACCCCCCCCCCATCACTTCCTGGTGACAGCTGAGATCTGACAGAGAGATAGCAACATGCTAACTGCTCTCTCTGATGTCTCAATCAGTCCCTCAGTAAACACACACTGTTCACAGGACTCTGACACGTACACACAATCATCATATAGGCTTCAACATGTCATGCTATATACAGGTGAAGAATACCAGTGTGCTGCATCATTCTATATTCACACGCTTTGCACATATGTATCTACAGGGGGGGGGTGCTGTACCTTCTAGAGCCCCTGAGAGAGGTCCTGGTTATCTGAGTTCACTTGGATGGCGTTCATATCGATGTACTCAGCCGGTGTTCGGGGGTCTGGAGTCCCGCTGAGCTACTGTTTGTAAATGAACACAACCAAACTATTGGATGTAAAAACACTCACCAGATGTTCCCTTTATCCAAACTACAAGCAGACAAGCAGCCTTTAAGGTTCATATGTGCCCGTTACCTTTGGTGGATCACAGTTATAAATAAAGACCATATTTGTTTTTTTTTTAAAATGCAACTGAACAACATTATTTCTGAATTAAATCACGATATGACAAATGTACAAATAAAGGGTTTTCTAAAGTCTTTTTTTAGAGGATTTACAACATTGATGTGAGTCTACACAACACACAGCCTATCAGAACAGAGCTGTGTGTGTGTGTGTGTGGTGTGTGTGTGTGTGTGTGTGTGTGTGTGTGTGTGTGTGTGTGGTGTGTGTGTGTGTGTGTGTGTGTGTGTGTGGCCGCGGCCGCGGACGACGCTCGCCATTTCCACGGCTTTTCGGCACTGGGGGACAGCAAGCCTTCCATGGAGCCGATACACGACGATGCCTGGTTTATTCGGGACATGCGGCTGCATGTCCGGCTGCGCTCGCTATCGGCTAACGGACAGCTGGCGACTAGCAGCTAGCGGCTAACGACATCCGACTATTAGCCCCTTTTTTTTTGTGGTGCCGGAGAGGAGGTTCGACCATGTTGGTCGGCCTCGTGTGGACCCTCTCGCTTTTTCACCTCCTCGACGGCGGCTTGGGCCGTCGCCCATGCCTTCTTCGGCCCGTGGGTGTCGCGCTCCTGGACCCCGTCTCGCCTCGCCTCAACGGTTCGGACGTCGCCCATGCCTTCATCTGCCCGTGGGTGGCGAGCTTCGGGACCCTGCCTGGCCTCTCCTATAACCGCGGCTCACGGTTCGCCTCGACGGCGGCTTCAGACGGCGCCCCGTCTGGCCTCTTCCTTCGCCTCGGCAGCAGCTTCGGACGTCGCCCACGCCTTCATCGGCCCATGGGTGGGGCGCTTCTGGACCCTGCCTGGCCTCTCCTATAACCGCGGCTCACGGTTCGGCTCACGGTTCGCCTCGACGGCGGCTTCGGACGGCGCCCCGTCTGGCCTCTCCCCTGTCCACGGCTCCCTCCTCCCGAGGACACGGCTCCTTCCTCCCGAGGACTTCGTACCCTAACCCTAACCCTCGCCCTCGTTGGGGCCCCTACCCTCTCCTGCGGCCCCGTTCCATGGCCCGGCCCTCGCCGGCGACCCCGCCCTCCTCGGCCCCTGTGGTGCTTCCTCCCGGACGCGAGGATTGTGTCCATGGTTGAATTCTGGGGGGGCTTGTGTAGTGATCACTTATTAATACACTGGGTTACATAATTCAATCAAGGAACTACAGGTTGGGGGTATTGTTCCGCACGGACACAAATGTTGACGGTACCTACTGTGTACTTACTGCGTGCCCTCCCTTTCGCTTTCTCTTCTCTTCCTGGGCTGCGACCCGACAACATGTCTATTTCTGTCGCTCATTAAAGTACCCATTTGCACCTTCATTGCACCGCCTCCGACTCCCTTCTCTCGGCACTACAAAGTGTACATATTCTTTGAGAAAGGGGCCAGAGGGATGGGAGACCAAACTGGAAAAAATGCTGCTCCAAAAACAAGTTAAACAATAATCACTTGAAATGAGTCCAAACCTCTGCCAACAGAACAGGTGAACATGAGCTTGGTAATAATCTGGAGAACTCATGTTGAACTATATTTGACCAGAATCAGGATGTGCTGTGTTTCAATATAAGCCTCAAATGCTCAAAGGTTTTCTGTGTTCTGATGTTAGTTGGTGATTTTCTAATAAATATGTAAAAGAACATGTGTTTCATCTGAGACTCAAAATAAGATGATTTGACTGAACAAGATGATGCATTGTCTAAAAACAAGACCTGATATCTCACTGCAGTGTTACTTCTGAAGTGTCTTCTCTCAGGTGGAGAGACATACTCTGACTGGATGTTAGACACAGATACTGGGAAAGATTTAGAGCTTTTGTAGTGCAGGTGCATGTTGCAAAAAAAGTATTGTTACAGTGGAAGAAGGGGGCGGGGCGTCTGAAGTCAAAGATGAATCTTGATTGGGCCAAATTTGACCCGAGTCACCCACAACAATGCAACCCAGTCTCACAAAACAACGTGTAATAGCTGCGTTGGTCCACCGGGCAAAACGTAGCATATTCACAAATAACCCTCTCGAGGCGTGGATACAATATTTAGTAAAAAAAAACATGGAGCTCAAATAATCTTAGTAATATCTATCAAACTATGGATCCTACACATCCACTGGACGCAGATTCTAAAAGTACAATATACACTTCTCACTAGAAATGTAATCAAAAAGCATTTTAACGCCAAACTCTCCTTCAATTTAGGATTTTCCACAAAAAATAAGTCAGGTTTTTTTTCTGACGCTGGGAAAGTTTGCGATCACGTGACACGGACACCGGTCATTAGAAATGAAGAGGAACACATATTGTATCCATGTCACGACTTGAGAGGGTTATTTGTGAACATACTACGTGTTGCCCTGTGGACCAACGTAGCTAGTACACGTTGTTTTGTGAGACTGGGCTGGCATTGCTGCTGGGTCTTCCACTTGGACACCAACTTATACACTTTTTCTTTGAGAGACCTTCAAACTGGGCCTAAATTCTCAAAGTCTGTGTTGTAGTTGATGTAGCTGTTGTGGAGGCCTTGTTCTGATAACAAAAACCAAGAGGTAGTTATTATATCATTTAAACTTGAAACTCAATGTCCTGAGTAACGGCTGTCCCTGTTGGCCTGGTTGCTTCACACTTTGTTCACCTCCACATCTCATCCTCTTCGTCATCCTCTTCGCTTTCAGGAATGTGATCCTCAACTTCCAAATCTCATCGTCTACAAAAGCCTCTCTCTCTTCTAGAATCATTTCAAGGCCTTTTTGCCAATCAGGCCATAAAAGACTGGTTTCCTCAAGATGGAGGGGACACACACACACACACACACACACACACCACACACACACACACACACACACACACACACACACACACACACACACACACACAACACACACACACACACACACACACACACACACACACACACAAACACCACACACACACACACACAGCTAGGAGGAGGACAGAGTGAAGATAACCAGGATCTACAATTTCCACACATTTATTGTCAAGTGCACCTGAACTCCGTGTGTGTGTGTGTGTGTGTGTGTGTGTGTGTGTGTGTGTGTGTGTGTGTGTGTGTGTGTGTGTGTGTGTGTGTGTCATTGAAAACATTCTAGAAAAATGAGCCGGGCCGATGAGTGTGAGTTTATAAAGTACTGAAGGCATCATCAGACCCTGAACGCCTCACGAGGGTTAAAGAAGTTGTTGCCACACTGACAGTTTTCATCTGATAGGGCGCCCTGGTCGTCATGGAGACAGGAAACGGTTTCTGTAATCTGTAATCCATCAGCGTCTTCATGATCAGTTTCTCAGAAATGAAGCTCAGCTCAACTACAGTTTAATTTATGTGTTTAGTTTCATCATCTCAAAGGTCAGTTATTAATGTAGTTAGCTTAGCTCACGGCCTGTTAGCATGCAGAGTGTGATCAGTGCTGTCACTCAATCTGAGAGTTTAGGTCATTACAACAGCTGTTGGCCTTCAGTGCTTTGTTCACTCGGGTTTTTGGTTCTTGAGTTGCTTGATTAAAAATATGAAGCAGTCAAACCCAATTCTAGTTATTCTGTATGTGTGTGAAAAAGTTAGTAATTTGGTATTGCCCATTTACGTCTACATGTTCTCCCGTTAATGACGTTTAATCATTTCCCTCACATAGGATCATTTGAGGCGTATGCAGTCATCTCACATGTGGAAACACTGTGTGGGAGAAGAGAGGCGTGATGTGAAGATCAAATGTATAGATATGTTAATATATTATATTCCAGTAAAGCTCCACCTCTCCCTGTACGTTGATACACAGCGAGGACAGAGCGTAGAGACTGCAGAGAGACAGACATGGATCAGCTGCTGCTGCTGCTGCTTCTGCTGAGGAGCTCGGGTAAGAATCCACTTTACACTTTATTATTTTATATTTAAATATGTGTGATCTCTCGCTACACACACACACACACACATAACTTTTTTGAAGTGTCCTTTTTCTATAAAGTTATCAAATCTAAACGGTAACTCTTTGCACTTTGTTGTCAGGTTGTGAGTGTGAGTGTGAGTGTGTGAGTGTGTGTGTGTGTGTGTGGTGTGTGTGTGTGTGTGAGAGAAGCTCTGCTCACTGAAAACTCCCCAATTGGTGAATGGCTCTAAATAAATCATTAAATAAATGCTGTGCCGGTGCTAGGCTAAGCTAGCTGGCTAAAGTGAATAAGTATGAGGGGCCGTACAGGCCGTAATTCATACTGGTCCTCTCACGCACATACATTCTCCTTTTACATACATATATTTTCACTCTTACACGTATATTCTCCTTTTACATACATATATTTCACTCTCACACACGTATATATTTACACTCACACATTCATACATTCTGCTCTCATATTATCATATTTCAATGCACACATTCATACATTGTCACTCACACATTTATAAGTTTTTCACTCACACATTTTTACATTTTGTTCTCATATTCATATATTTTAATGCTCATATTTATACATTTTGCTCTCATGCACATTCATTCAATGTTTACATTTAATATTATAAATAATATATGCATGTATGAAGACAATATATGTATGCAAGAGAATAATGCATGTATGTGTGAGAGAAAGTATAGTGGAAACGGAAGGAGTATGGTTTGGAAGGCAGGTCATTATCGCGCTGTGATTGGCTCAGAAGGTCGAGCGGGGCGGGCTCATGTTCAGAACTTCTGATTCAAATCAACATGATGGAGGGAGATAATCCGTGTATCTACGGACCATTTGTTTTTCTTTATTAAACAAGTAAACGGAAGAGTGTCTGCGAGGCGTTTTTGCTTTTTGTTTTTTACCTTACTAAATGGTCTAATGGTCATGTGGAGTGAGGGGAGAGGGGGAGGGGGAGGGGGGGGGCCGCGAAACTCGCGGAAGTGATTTCAAAACAAAAGCACTCGTTTGCTTGGAACGTTGATAATATTATAAACGAGGGGAAACGAGGTGAATTTAGCGATCACAACGAAAACGGCCAAGACACACATTGAGCCCAGAAAATGAATGTTATTAAGGACTGTAATGTAAATATAATAAGTCTATGTCTAAAATGGACAACATTGTTAGGAGATTTAAACTATACAGCGATTTGCACTGCGGTCACTCAGCCGTCTCTCCACGTTGTTTTTTCAAATCAGCTGCTCTTCATTTTTTTTTTTACCGCAAGTTCTTAATAAAACTGACACTGTTGGACTCGGTATTATTTTGACTGCTACCAACAATAAAATTACTTTTTTTTTAGTAATCCTCTGTCAAAGTCCCCTCCTGAGTACTAGAATGCATGTTTCTCTACTATTTTTGAATAAGCGTTAAAACACCTTTCTTCATGAGACTTATATTGTTGGACAGAGTATTTTAAGAGGATGGTAGACATGATATCAGCACTAGTACTGCAGCAGCAGCATTTTACACCATGCAAAGTCTTTAGAGTCTGGCCTGGATAGCTGGTCTATCCTTCAGCAAAGTGACACACCCTTGTGACTCTTGTTGGCCTCTTATGGGACTGCTGTCTTTTAAAATATGATTATTTCTCTGCTCCTAGTTAATTCCTCTCTGATTCTTCCACCAGTCCCAGTCATTGCATGTCAGAGCTTCGAAAAATGTGTCCAATTCAACTAAATGTTTTTTTGTGAGTGAAGGCCAGAGCTAAATTATAGATTGTTTGATTGTGTACGGTGAGAGAAAATAATTCCACATCCTCCTATGAAACTTTTTTTGTTTACTTTTCCATTATACTTATACTTACTTGTATTAGACAGGGTTCTTACGGTCATTAAAAACCTGGAAAAGTCATGGAAATTCAAAATGCTAATTCCAGGCCCTGGAAAACAATATTTTCCCCAAAGTTTTGGAAAAGTCATGGAAATGTGACTAAAATTGCATCAAATATAATTTATATTTTATCTAATCGCCAAAATAGTAATACTATAATGATAATAAATACTGTATAGTAATGAAACGTAAAATGGCATTTAACTGACGAGGTATTTTGCTGGTGAGAGATTTTAGTTGCTTTAGCCTGTAGAAGCTAGTAAGCCTATTATTGGATTTGTTTTAGAAAGGGACAACATGTTTCAGACCCTATTTTCCTGTTCCATGTTAAAATAAACCATTTTCAGTGGAACCGCTGAGACAGAGTCATGTTTTTGGTCATGGAAAATGAGGTATAGGTCATGGAGAAGTCATGGAGAAGCATTGGTGAAAAAGTGTATGAACCCTGATTGGAACATTTGCATGTTGAACTACATGCTGGATATCTTCCCCAGCCTCAAGGAAATACAATAAAATAAATGGATTCATAATTTTAAACAATTGATAAAAATGTATAAATTAATAATGTTTGGTGCAAACATTTCAAATTTAAATACAAAAGGAAAAAAAAGTTTACTTTTGAAATGATTTCTCACAAAAACCTTTCTAAATAGTAAATTATTAAAAAGCGTGTAGTCAATAGACGTTTTTCTGCCTAAAATAGTTGAAATTGAACGTAAACTATATCAAACACCACATCCATGGCAGTTAACCCATTTTTGCCAGTTATTTAAATTGACTTTGGTTGAAGTTAATACAAATATTCATATATATATATAATATATATATATATATGTGAATATGTGACTTCTCTGTATGAACGTGTTATTCTCAGCTTTAGTAAACTGGTGAAATGACTCCAGAGTGAGTTCACTGACGTGTTCCTGAGATGATAGAAAACTCTGTTTACCTTATCTTCTGATTTCTCCTCAGGACTCCAGGCTGAAGGAGAACACAACTCAACAGGTAAAGTGCTCAGTGTATTCAGTGTAATTTTATTCATTTATATATATATATAAAATATATATATATATATATATTTTATATATATATTATATTTTTATATATATATATATTTTTATATATATATATTTATATATATATATATATATATTTTTATATATATATATATATATATATATATATATATATATATATATATATATATATATTATATATATCTATATATATATATATATATATATTAGATATTATATATATATATTATATATTATATATATATATATATATATATACCTACCTTAGTGAAAGTAGAGCTTATGACAGGTTCTCTCTTTCAAGTGCAATATTTTTAGGGAAATATATATATATATATATAGCATATCATTGATGCAGTCTTTCTGAACACTTTAAAATAAAATACTGCAAATGAAGAATATTTGTAACTGTCAAGTTATGATCTGGTCTTAATGATTGACCTCCTCCCAAACTTGAAAACGGCCCGATTCCCTCCAAAAGGACACATGGGACAACTCAGATTTGCATCATTCTCCTCTTTATTTCGAGTTATTGCAGAATTATCTCTGCTTCCTTTAGCCTCTTGATAGCCTTCTGATGCTCATTCAGGTTGAAAACCTTAAACACAAAACATACTTTCATTCACTTCATCTCAAGTTATAATTAAACTTAACACTTAAACAAAAATAATTGCATCTCAACAAAGTAAATTATAATCCAGCATCTTATGTTTTAGCTTAACTTCATAAACTAGAAATAATAATTCATCTTAAAAAACATGGTTCCAACAGAAAAATACATTTACAAAATATATCACCAGCAGCGTCTTCGGTTGAATCCTTGAGTCTTTCCCTCTCCCAGTGAATTGTTTCTTCTCTGCTGAGAGTGTGCCTTCCCAGGTGTGTTGCATTAAGCTCCTTAACTAGGAGTGGCACTAGTGATGTGTCGGTCGCGAACGAGCCGATTCTTTTGAACGGCTCTTTGGTACGAACGAGGGGAAGCGAGTCCTACTTGGTGAGAGCCGTTCTTGTTATTGTTCAATCGTTGGTCCACACTCACTGCCTTCCAACATCCACTCGCCTTTTCAAAAGCTTGATTTTGTTCCCCAAACGTATTCTGTGAAGACCCCCCTACTCAGAGAGAGAAGTCATAACAAGTGGTACAGGACAGGTAGACAACGTGTTTTTCGGATGGAAAATGAGCCAAACGCGAAAACGCAGCAGCATTTGGATTCACTTCAACCAAAACCCAGGCAGTGATAAAGCGCACCATTTGTAAAGGCAAAATATCCTTTAAAGCAGGGTCAACAAATAATCTCCATCGCACTTAAAAACACAGTATCTAATATTAAGAGTTGCGTGAATTTCATTCAAGGCAAGGCAACTTTATTTACTTAACACATACAGAGGGTAAATTCAAAGTACATTCACTGACATGAATGACATGGATATGGCGCCACCTTGTGTCATGTTTACAATGCAGATTATTGACATTAGGTCTGGCAATACAGTCAATCATTATCCTGGTGATTATTTCGCAGATAAACCTAGTAACCCCGCCCCCTTTAAAAAAAACGGCTCTTTTGAACGGCTCTTTGAAAGGAACGGAGCCATAAGATCCGGCTCCCTTCAAAGAGCCATAATTCCCATCACTAAATATTTTTTAAATTTAGGATCATACCTGTGTTTAGTCTAGAAAAAGGTAAATGTGTGCATTTTATTATAAAGTTGTGTATATTTACAGACTGTTGCAATACTAAGAAGCTTATAAACATCAGGTTTAAAACTAAAGAGCTTTACAAAAAAGTAACACAATTAAAGATGTTTGGAGTTTTATTTGAGTTATTAATTTACATTTTTTGTCTAAGAGATGCTGATTTGAAACCGTTGTCACATACAGTTACGGCATTTCCTGTTTCTGCCGGAGAGAGGGGAGTTTGTCCCAAAGCTTGCCGCTGTATTTACTCCCTCCATCTGACAGGAGGGAGCCTCGTTGAGCTGCGAGTGAGGCTACAGACGGAGTTCACTCCGCCACGGAGGGGTAGGGTCGAGGGAGTGGTTTGGGATTGGGCCTAAGTGGCACACTCTTCCTTTGAGCCACCTCCTCAGTGGAAGCACAGACCCTAGGCTCCCTGTCTCCACCTGCTGGACTGGAGCCAGATTTTGATTTCTCTGGCTCTGCCAAAACAGTAACCCTTTAACAGCCAGCGCCACCATTTGGTAGAGCTCCTTTTGTGTCTTGATATCTTGTTGAAAAATAAATAAAAAGTTTTACTCCATCTGATTCAGCCAGCTCTACAATTTGGTAGACATGTTATGCACAAAACAACCTCTAGATGTCACTGTGGTTCGAATAGAAAGCCCTTCAGCTAGCTTCAACTTGTATTTATATATACAGTCTATGGCTTCAACTGAGAAAGTTGGCATGCTAAAAATCACTGCTGACGAAATCACTCTTTTTGGTCAACTTTTGTAAGGTAACCATGTCATTTTTGACATATTTTAGTGTCAGAGCACTGAGTGAACATAATCAGATAACTTGATGCACAAAAAAGGGTGTAATTATTTTTTGAAAATATGCTCAACCAACCGGTCGAATTGGCCTTTTATGGTAAACTAGCAATATGACTTTTTCAGAGTTTCAGAGATGTTTTCAATAAAATATGGTAAATAAATGGCTAGATTTGTGGTAATATTACTACATCTAGTACTGCCTTATGATTCTCAGAGTGAAGAGTGATAATAATTCATAAAGCAGCTTTCATGCATGGCATTCAGCCCGAAGTTGCACACAGATGAGCAAGTTAGGCCAACACAGGATATAGACATTTGCTGTTAGGCCAGTGGTTTCTTGTTAGGCCAATTCAGCATCTACAGTAAGATGAGCAAGTCTTTTTTTATTATGAAAAACACTTAACATTACTTTTTTCCTTTTTTTACAATTATAATTTATTTTCTTTTATGAATATATCTATATATTGCTCATTTTCCATAAAATAATATTTTTTATTTCAGTTTGTGTTTTATTTGAGTTTGATGCATACAAATACTGTACTGTATGATGATTGTTGAAAATGCACTTTTACCATAGAAGGCCAGCTCGACCAGTTGGTAGAGGCTCAAAAAAACAAAACTGTGTGGTCAGTCAAAAATGTGTTTGTGGTTAGTTGTGGCCCATTTGATAAAAAAATGCAAACAAATAATTGTTCCATAGCTTTTTTCTTGGTCTGGCAGTTAAAAGGTTCATGTTCTGCACAGATAGTGCCTTAACTTGAATTTGAAAACACGTGGCAACTTTATTAATACAGCAGATGAAAAGATTTGTGGAAGATAAATTCTTCATGGGCTTCAATGGCTCTCGAGATAAAGGGCGTTTTATGGTTGCTTGTATTATCCTCAGATAGTGGTTTGTTTAAATAACTAGTGACATTTTAATAAATATTGCAAAAAAGGGCATATATATAACCTGGCCGGCTTAACCAGTCTGTATTTCTTCAAGCACCACAAGATTCAGAGTTTATAAAGTAACTACACAGTAAAAGTACTTCATAGTACTTGTGGGGGTTTCAGTAGTACTGAGTCCAACAGGATCAATCTCACGAAGAACTAATGACAACAAAAAATAATTCCCTCATCAAACTTAGCAGAAGTGGCTTGCTTTTGTTCTCAGGAGGGGACTTTGACAGAGGATTTCTAAAAAAATACACAGTAAAAGTACTTCAATGTATTGTTAGTAGCAGGCAAACTAATACTGAGTCCAACAGTGTCAGTTTTATTAAGAACTTGTGGTAAAAAAAAATTGTAAAAAAAAAATGAAGAGCAGCTGATTTGAAAAAACAACGTGGAGAGACGGCTGAGTGGCCGCAGTGCAGAATCGCTGTATAGTTTAAATCTCCTAACAATGTTGTCCATTTTAGACATAGACTTATTATATTTACATTACAGTCCTTAATAACATTCATTTTCTGGGCTCAATGTGTGTCTTGGCCGTTTTCGTTGTGATCGCTAAATTCACCTTGTTTCCCCTCGTTTATAATATTATCAACGTTCCAAGCAAACGAGTGCTTTTGAGTGCCCTCCCCCTCCCCCCCCATATGAGCATTAAATATATGAATATGAGAGCAAAATTAAAAATGTGTGAGTGAAAAACGTATAAATGTGTGAGTGACAATGTATGAATGTGTGCATTGAAATATGATGATATGAGAGCAGAATGTATGAATGTGGAGTGTAAATATATACGTGTGTGAGAGTGAAATGTATGTATGTAAGAGTGAAATGTATGTATGTAAAAGGAGAATGTATGTATGTAAGAGTGAAAATGTATGTATGTAAAAGAGAATGTATGTGCGTGAGAGGACCAGTATGAATTACGGCCTGTACGGCCCCTCATAGACCTGTAGGGGGCGACCACACACACACTACAGCTGTCTTTTAGGCACAAGTGGCTTCCATACCTTTACACCCTCTTGTTTTTGGAAATAAGTGGGGTCCATGTATTCATGCTGTCTTACATACAAATGAATACTCTCACACACAAACACAAATACACACAGGCATGCACTCACAGAAACACAAACACACTATTACACAGACACATTGACACACTTACATATTCTCACACCTTTACACACAAACATACACACTCATGCACTCACAGAGACATAAACACACACTCACATACACAAACAACTCACTAACATGCACTCACACAAACAAACAATAAGGCACAGACACTTAGACACACAACATCACTCTCAACACAAACACATGCATGCAATCTAATAGACACATTCACACAAACACACTGACACACATGTACACACACATGCATGCACTCTCAAAGACACAACACAGGTACTGAGTTATAAGTGGCGTGCATATGTACACACAGTCTGTTTTTAGGTATATAAGTGGGGTCACTTATAAATAACTTGTATTATTCACACACACACACACACAACACACACACACACACACACACACACACACACACACACACACACACACACACACACACACACACACACACACACACACACACACACACACACACACACACAACACACACACACACACACACACCACACACACACACACACACACACACACACACACACACACACACACACACACTTTTTGTGGAGGTAACGAGGAAGATGCTGCCTTCAGGATCCAGTAGAGAAATATGCTATTTGAACTTCATACCAAGTAATATTAAAACAGTTACAGGTTGTTTAGATGCAGTTAGTGATAGGGGAGTGAGGCGTTCAGGTGACAGCAGAAGGTGGGAACTGGCAGCATCTCTTTCAGTTAGTTAATGTCTGCAGTTAGTGATAGGGGAGTGAGGCGTTCAGGTGACAGCAGACGGTGGGAACTGGCAGCATCTCTTTCAGTTAGTTAATGTCTGCAGTTAGTGATAGGGGAGTGAGGCGTTCAGGTGACAGCAGACGGTGGGAACTGGCAGCATCTCTTTCAGTTAGTTAATGTCTGCAGTTAGTGATAGGGGAGTGAGGCGTTCAGGTGACAGCAGACGGTGGGAACTGGCAGCATCTCTTTCAGTTAGTTAATGTCTGCAGTTAGTGATAGGGGAGTGAGGCGTTCAGGTGACAGCAGAATGGGAACTGGCAGCATCCTCTGGTTCCTCCTAATGTACTTGTTGCTGTAGAACATGTGTCAGTGTGATGATGGTGCTCCATGACTCATTTGAAGGAGCATATTCTCTAAAGTGAACTGTTGCTTTAACTCTGAATATGTGACTTCTCTGTATGAACGTGTTATTCTCAGCTTTAGTAAACTGGTGAAATGACTCCAGAGTGAGTTCACTGACGTGTTCCTGAGATGATAGAAAACTCTGTTTACCTTATCTTCTGATTTCTCCTCAGGACTCCAGGCTGAAGGAGAACACAACTCAACAGGTAAAGTGCTCAGTGTATTCACCCTGTTACTCTTTAAGTGATTACAGTCTGTAAACAACCTTTATCATAAAACATGATGTAGTTTAAAGACTTCACCACTAGCTGATCCTAGTTTCATCATTTATCATGTTACCATGGAAACCAGGATATACTTCAAAGGTCAACAACAAACCATCACCTTTTCATCACCACCACTTTTCATGATTATACTTTATAAATACCATCAGATCATCACATGTTACAACCATGTTGGGGTTCTCCATCAGATCATCACATGTTACAACCATGTTGGGGTTCTCCATCAGATCATCACATGTTACAACCATGTTGGGGTTCTCCATCAGATCATCACATGTTACAACCATGTTGGGGTTCTCCATCATATCATCACATGTTACAACCATGTTGGGGTTCTCCATCAGATCATCACATGTTACAACCATGTTGGGGTTCTCCATCAGATCATCACATGTTACAACCATGTTGGGGTTCTCCATCAGATCATCACATGTTACAACCATGTTGGGGTTCTCCATCAGATCATCACATGTTACAACCATGTTGGGGTTCTCCATCAGATCATCACATGTTACAACCATGTTGGGGTTCTCCATCAGATCATCACATGTTACAACCATGTTGGGGTTCTCCATCAGATCATCACATGTTACAACCATGTTGGGGTTCTCCATCAGATCATCACATGTTACAACCATGTTGGGGTTCTCCATCAGATCATCACATGTTACAACCATGTTGGGGTTCTCCATCAGATCATCACATGTTACAACCATGTTGGGGTTCTCCATCAGATCATCACATGTTACAACCATGTTGGGGTTCTCCATCAGATCATCACATGTTACAACCATGTTGGGGTTCTCCATCAGATCATCACATGTTACACCATGTTGGGGTTCTCCATCAGATCATCACATGTTACAACCATGTTGGGGTTCTCCATCAGATCATCACATGTTACAACCATGTTGGGGTTCTCCATCAGATCATCACATGTTACAACCATGTTGGGGTTCTCCATCAGATCATCACATGTTACAACCATGTTGGGGTTCTCCATCAGATCATCACATGTTACAACCATGTTGGGGTTCTCCATCAGATCATCACATGTTACAACCATGTTGGGGTTCTCCATCAGATCATCACATGTTACAACCATGTTGGGGTTCTCCATCATCATCACATGTTACAGCCATGTTGGGGTTCTCCATCAGATCATCACATGTTACAACCATGTTGGGTTCTCCATCAGATCATCACATGTTACAACCATGTTGGGGTTCTCCGTCAGATCATCACATGTTACAACCATGTTGGGGTTCTCCATCAGATCATCACATGACAACCATGTTGGGGTTCTCCGTCAGATCATCACATGTTACATCCATGTTGGGGTTCTCCGTCAGAGAACCAGTCTGGTTACTTACACATAATAATCATCATTAATATTAATCACATTATTCATGAATAGGTACAAATATATAATTTTTAACATAACTATTAATAATATTGATTAGTAAGACCAGTATTTGTACAGCTGGTTCATGTAGTCTCATTGAGCTGTAGGTCACTAAAGCTTTGCACAGAGGTTGCATTATGTTATCTGGTTATTGTTGTCAGGTTGGGAGATAGCAAAGTCACAGCAGAGATATTCAATGCTCTTGGCTTTTATCTTTGTATATTTAATTCTACCTCCATATAGAAAACCAATAAAGCGATATTTAAAATCTAAAATCGGTCCATTCTTGAATTTGATTTGTCTGATATGGTTTTTGGACTCAAACAACAAAATCAGAAAAAGGCTTTTGTGTTCCTTTTTTCAGTTTTTGTTGAAAATCTTTATGGGATTTTTGGGGATTTAGTTTCTTGTGTTAAAAGAGAAACACGTACACGAGCCATATTGCACATGTTCACCAAAGGGTTCAAATGACAGAGCCACACAGAAACATGCTACTAATCTCTAAGTTCTGCTTTCTGATCAACTGTCTTTTAGCTCCACTTAATCACATGTTTCATGTTCCAGGTCCTATTAGTTTATAGATGTGGGGAAAGTAGTCAGATGTTATACTTGATTCAAAGAAGTGATACCACAGTGTAGAAATACTGTTACAAGAAGTCAGGTATTGAAATGTACTCAGGTCAAAGTATTAGGATCAAATAATGCTTAAGTACCATCATTATTATGACTCATACAGTCTGACTATTTTCATAATGATATATTATAGTCTGGATTCTAATCAATGATCCATTCATGTGAACATCACTTTTAATGTAGCAGCTGGTAAAGGTGGAGAGAACTTTAATGACTTGTTATACTTCCAGGTATCTTTATCCATAACAGAACTTCATCATTCAATAGTTGTTTCATTAATAATATGAACCTGCCAAGTCCTCAAACTCATTTTGTGAATACATGTGATGTAGTAGTATTATACAACATATACTCCAGTAAAGTAATTCAAACCTGTACTTACAGTACTTGAGTATATGTACTTTATTACTTCCCACCACTGGTTTATAGAGAGCTGGAGTTAATGATCTGATTATCACTCGGAAGTATTAATAGTATAAATGATTGATTATTAAAATATGCTAATATCAATGAAGGACACGACTCTCTTGTTTCTCTCCAGAGCCTGGTGTTAGGCTGGTGGGAGGAGAGAGTCGCTGTGCAGGAGACCTGGAGGTGAGACATGAGGGAGAATGGAGACCAGTGGAGGGCTCTCTCTCTCAGGACCCTGAAGGATGCAGGAGCCGTCTGCGGAGAGCTCGACTGTGGCTCTGCTGTTTCTGTGGGAGAGAGGAGTCCTCAGAGAGATGTGTGGGATCATCTGACTGTGTCAGTCTGGATCTCTGAGGGAGTGTGCAGATCACATTCCTCTTCCTACATCCTGACTCTCACCTGCTCGGTAAGCCCATCAGTGACATCATCAGTGACATCATCAGTGACATCATCAGTGACATCATCAGTGACATCATCGATGACATTTTCATTTATTGTTTTCATTTTCTTGTTTTTACAATTTAAAAATACACAAACCAAATAACAAATGATGAACAGTGTACGAATGAATCACTACAGGCCAACGTGAAATGGCCTGTTGTGATTGGACCGAGCTCACATAGTGCAGCGCGGCGCAAACACAACGTAGGACGTCCCACAGACCCCGCAGAGGAAGGAGGAAAATATAGCACTCATTTACAGAGTCACAAGAATCCATGTTCAGAGTTTTCAAAAGAGTGAGAGGGGAGAGGCCAGAGCCATCGTCCTCACAGCAGGGGCCGTCTAGAGGCCAGAGCCATCGTCCTCACAGCAGGGGCCGTCTAGAGGCCAGAGCCATCGTCCTCACAGCAGGGGCCGTCTAGAGGCCAGAGCCATCGTCCTCACAGCAGGGGCCGTCTAGAGGCCAGAGCCATCGTCCTCACAGCAGGGGCCGTCTAGAGGCCAGAGCCATCGTCCTCACAGCAGGGGCCGTCTAGAGGCCAGAGCCATCGTCCTCACAGCAGGGGCCGTCTAGAGGCCAGAGCCATCGTCCTCACAGCAGGGGCCGTCTAGAGGCCAGAGCCATCGTCCTCACAGCAGGGGCCGTCTAGAGGCCAGAGCCATCGTCCTCACAGCAGGGGCCGTCTAGAGGCCAGAGCCATCGTCCTCACAGCAGGGGCCGTCTAGAGGCCAGAGCCATCGTCCTCACAGCAGGGGCCGTCTAGAGGCCAGAGCCATCGTCCTCACAGCAGGGGCCGTCTAGAGGCCAGAGCCATCGTCCTCACAGCAGGGGCCGTCTAGAGGCCAGAGCCATCGTCCTCACAGCAGGGGCCGTCTAGAGGCCAGAGCCATCGTCCTCACAGCAGGGGCCGTCTAGAGGCCAGAACCATCGTCCTCACAGCAGGGGCCGTCTAGAGGCCAGAGCCATCGTCCTCACAGCAGGGGCCGTCTAGAGGCCAGAGCCATCGTCCTCACAGCAGGGGCCGTCTAGAGGCCAGAGCCATCGTCCTCACAGCAGGGGCCGTCTAGAGGCCAGAGCCATCGTCCTCACAGCAGGGGCCGTCTAGAGGCCAGAACCATCGTCCTCACAGCAGGGGCCGTCTAGAGGCCAGAGCCATCATCCTCACAGCAGGGGCCGTCTAGAGGCCAGAGCCATCGTCCTCACAGCAGGGGCCGTCTAGAGGCCAGAGCCATCGTCCTCACAGCAGGGGCCGTCTAGAGGCCAGAGCCATCGTCCTCACAGCAGGGGCCGTCTAGAGGCCAGAGCCATCGTCCTCACAGCAGGGGCCGTCTAGAGGCCAGAACCATCGTCCTCACAGCAGGGGCCGTCTAGAGGCCAGAACCATCGTCCTCACAGCAGGGGCCGTCTAGAGGCCAGAGCCATCGTCCTCACAGCAGGGGCCGTCTAGAGGCCAGAACCATCGTCCTCACAGCAGGGGCCGTCTAGAGGCCAGAACCATCGTCCTCACAGCAGGGGCCGTCTAGAGGCCAGAACCATCGTCCTCACAGCAGGGGCCGTCTAGAGGCCAGAACCATCGTCCTCACAGCAGGGGCCGTCTAGAGGCCAGAACCATCGTCCTCACAGCAGGGGCCGTCTAGAGGCCAGAGCCATCGTCCTCACAGCAGGGGCCGTCTAGAGGCCAGAGCCATCGTCCTCACAGCAGGGGCCGTCTAGAGGCCAGAGCCATCGTCCTCACAGCAGGGGCCGTCTAGAGGCCAGAGCCATCGTCCTCACAGCAGGGGCCGTCTAGAGGCCAGAGCCATCGTCCTCACAGCAGGGGCCGTCTAGAGGCCAGAGCCATCGTCCTCACAGCAGGGGCCGTCTAGAGGCCAGAGCCATCGTCCTCACAGCAGGGGCCGTCTAGAGGCCAGAGCCATCGTCCTCACAGCAGGGCCGTCTCACTCCAGATTCTGCCTCTCTGCTTTCTGTGTCTCTAAAATGAATCAATGTGAACCCAAAGAAATGAACAAGCAGTGTTACATTTCATTTCACTCCTTGCAGCCTGGAGCACGGCTGATATGAAGAGTCATGAAACCCACCGGGTTATTTGGAGCCTCCACCTCTAGAATGATACAATTCACCATTTAATGGAAAACACGAGATCAATAAACAAACAGCAGCTTGAATTCAATGATGACGCCATGTTGAAGAACAAGGTCTTTACAAACATCAGTCAGATAACACATGTGAAACACACATGTGAGAGTAAAGAATGAAACCTTTTGAAAGTGTGTGAGAGCAGAGGTGGAGCTGAGCAGAAGGAGCAGAGGGTCTGCAGAGGAGGAGGTGTTGTTGAAGACACAGGGGAAGGGTTCACTAATGGAGACCACTTGCTAGAGGGTATCAGATGTAGATGTGAGGGTACCTGCAGTCTGTGTTCTTATCAACATGTGTTCTGTTGTTCATCATCAACTCATGTTGGAACTGAGTCCAGTTTGAATCTGAAATATAGTTTCATCTCTTTGATGGTGTGTCTTTGACCTCTGTTTGACCTTCTGTCCTCTGCAGACTCTGTCAGGCTGCTGGGGGGGACTGGTCTGTGCTCAGGCAGACTGGAGGTGAACTCTGACCCGTCTAACCCGTCCTGGTCCTCAGTGTGTGAGGCTGACTTTGACCAGCAGGATGCTCAGGTGGTCTGCAGGCAGCTGGGCTGTGGGGCTCCTTCAGTCCTCCAGGGGGCGCTCTATGGAGAAGGGGAGGCTCCAATGGGGACCAAAGAGTTCCAGTGTGGAGGCCATGAGTCTGCTCTCCTGGACTGTAGCTCAGCCTCAGAGAGAAACACCTGCTCACCTGGCACAGCTGTTAGCCTCACCTGCTCAGGTAGAGAGGAGCTGTGATTGGTTCATTCTACACAGAGCCATATTGCACATGTTCACCAAAGGGTTCAAATGACAGAGCCACACAGAAACATGCTACTAATCTCTAAGTTCTGCTTTCTGATTGAACTGTCTTTTAGCTCCACTTAATCACATGTTTCATGTTCCAGGTCCTATTAGTTTATAGATGTGGGGAAAGTAGTCAGATGTTATACTTGATTCAAAGAAGTGATACCACAGTGTAGAAATACTGTTACAAGAAGTCAGGTATTGAAATGTACTCAGGTCAAAGTATTAGGATCAAATAATGCTTAAAGTACCATCATTATTATGACTCATACAGTCTGACTACTTTCATAATGATATATTATAGTCTGGATTCTAATCAATGATCCATTCATGTGAACATCACTTTTAATGTAGCAGCTGGTAAAGGTGGAGAGAACTTTAATGACTTGTTATACTTCCAGGTATCTTTATCCATAACAGAACTTCATCATTCAATAGTTGTTTCATTAATAATATGAACCTGCCAAGTCCTCAAACTCATTTTGTGAATACATGTGATGTAGTAGTATTATACAACGATATACTCCAGTAAAGTAATTCAAACCTGTACTTACAGTACTTGAGTATATGTACTTTATTACTTCCCACCACTGGTTTATAGAGAGCTGGAGTTAATGATCTGATTATCACTCGGAAGTATTAATAGTATAAATGATTAATTATTAAAACATGCTAATATCAATGAAGGACACGACTCTCTTGTTTCTCTCCAGAGCCTGGTGTCAGCTGGTGGGAGGAGAGAGTCGCTGTGCAGGAGACCTGGAGGTGGAACATGAGGGAGAATGGAGACCAGTGGGGGGCTCTCTCTCTCTGGACCCTGAAGACAGCAGGAGCCGTCTGCGGAGAGCTCGACTGTGGCTCTGCTGTTTCTGTGGGAGAGAGAGAGGAGTCCTCAGAGAGACCTGTGTGGAGGATCAGCTCTGACTGTGTCAGTCTGGATCTCTGAGGGAGTGTGCAGATCATTCTCTTCCTACATCCTGACTCTCACCTGCTCAGGTAAGCCCATCAGTGACATCATCAGTGACATCATCAGTGACATCATCAGTGACATCATCAGTGACCTCATCAGTGATATTTTCATTTATTGTTTTCATTTTCTTGTTTTTACAATTTAAAAATACACAAACCAAATAACAAATGATGAACAGTGTACGAATGAATCACTACAGGCCAACGTGAAATGGCCTGTTGTGATTGGACCGAGCTCACATAGTGGCAGCGCGGCGCAAACACAACGTAGGACGTCCCACAGACCCCGCAGAGGAAGGAGGAAAATATAGCACTCATTTACAGAGTCACAAGAATCCATGTTCAGAGTTTTCAAAAGAGTGAGAGGGGAGAGGCCAGAGCCATCGTCCTCACAGCAGGGGCCGTCTAGAGGCCAGAGCCATCGTCCTCACAGCAGGGGCCGTCTAGAGGCCAGAGCCATCGTCCTCACAGCAGGGGCCGTCTAGAGGCCAGAGCCATCGTCCTCACAGCAGGGGCCGTCTAGAGGCCAGAGCCATCGTCCTCACAGCAGGGGCCGTCTAGAGGCCAGAGCCATCGTCCTCACAGCAGGGGCCGTCTAGAGGCCAGAGCCATCGTCCTCACAGCAGGGGCCGTCTAGAGGCCAGAGCCATCGTCCTCACAGCAGGGGCCGTCTAGAGGCCAGAGCCATCGTCCTCACAGCAGGGGCCGTCTAGAGGCCAGAGCCATCGTCCTCACAGCAGGGGCCGTCTAGAGGCCAGAGCCATCGTCCTCACAGCAGGGGCCGTCTAGAGGCCAGAGCCATCGTCCTCACAGCAGGGGCCGTCTAGAGGCCAGAGCCATCGTCCTCACAGCAGGGGCCGTCTAGAGGCCAGAGCCATCGTCCTCACAGCAGGGGCCGTCTAGAGGCCAGAGCCATCGTCCTCACAGCAGGGGCCGTCTAGAGGCCAGAGCCATCGTCCTCACAGCAGGGGCCGTCTAGAGGCCAGAGCCATCGTCCTCACAGCAGGGGCCGTCTAGAGGCCAGAGCCATCGTCCTCACAGCAGGGGCCGTCTAGAGGCCAGAGCCATCGTCCTCACAGCAGGGGCCGTCTAGAGGCCAGAGCCATCGTCCTCACAGCAGGGGCCGTCTAGAGGCCAGAGCCATCGTCCTCACAGCAGGGGCCGTCTAGAGGCCAGAGCCATCGTCCTCACAGCAGGGGCCGTCTAGAGGCCAGAGCCATCGTCCTCACAGCAGGGGCCGTCTAGAGGCCAGAGCCATCGTCCTCACAGCAGGGGCCGTCTAGAGGCCAGAGCCATCGTCCTCACAGCAGGGGCCGTCTAGAGGCCAGAGCCATCGTCCTCACAGCAGGGGCCGTCTAGAGGCCAGAGCCATCGTCCTCACAGCAGGGGCCGTCTAGAGGCCAGAGCCATCGTCCTCACAGCAGGGGCCGTCTAGAGGCCAGAGCCATCGTCCTCACAGCAGGGGCCGTCTAGAGGCCAGAGCCATCGTCCTCACAGCAGGGGCCGTCTAGAGGCCAGAGCCATCGTCCTCACAGCAGGGGCCGTCTAGAGGCCAGAGCCATCGTCCTCACAGCAGGGGCCGTCTAGAGGCCAGAGCCATCGTCCTCACAGCAGGGGCCGTCTAGAGGCCAGAGCCATCGTCCTCACAGCAGGGGCCGTCTAGAGGCCAGAGCCATCGTCCTCACAGCAGGGGCCGTCTAGAGGCCAGAATCGTCCTCACAGCAGGGGCCGTCTAGAGGCCAGAGCCATCGTCCTCACAGCAGGGGCCGTCTAGAGGCCAGAACCATCGTCCTCACAGCAGGGGCCGTCTAGAGACCAGAACCATCGTCCTCACAGCAGGGGCCGTCTAGAGGCCAGAACCATCGTCCTCACAGCAGGGGCCGTCTAGAGACCAGAACCATCGTCCTCACAGCAGGGGCCGTCTCACTCCAGATTCTGCCTCTCGCTTTCTGTGTCTCTAAAATGAATCAATGTGAACCCAAAGAAATGAACAAGCAGTGTTACATTTCATTTCACTCCTTGCAGCCTGGAGCACGGCTGATATGAAGAGTCATGAAACCCACCGGTTATTTGGAGCCTCCACCTCTAGAATGATACAATTCACCATTTAATGGAAAACACGAGATCAATAAACAAACAGCAGCTTGAATTCAATGATGACGCCATGTTGAAGAACAAGGTCTTTACAAACATCAGTCAGATAACACATGTGAAACACACATGTGAGAGTAAAGAATGAAACCTTTTGAAAGTGTGTGAGAGCAGAGGTGGAGCTGAGCAGAAGGAGCAGAGGGTCTGCAGAGGAGGAGGTGTTGTTGAAGACACAGGGGAAGGGTTCACTAATGGAGACCACTTGCTAGAGGGTATCAGATGTAGATGTGAGGGTACCTGCAGTCTGTGTTCTTATCAACATGTGTTCTGTTGTTCATCATCAACTCATGTTGGAACTGAGTCCAGTTTGAATCTGAAATATAGTTTCATCTCTTTGATGGTGTGTCTTTGACCTCTGTTTGACCTTCTGTCCTCTGCAGACTCTGTCAGGCTGCTGGGGGGACTGGTCTGTGCTCAGGCAGACTGGAGGTGAACTCTGACCCGTCTAACCCGTCCTGGTCCTCAGTGTGTGAGGCTGACTTTGACCAGCAGGATGCTCAGGTGGTCTGCAGGCAGCTGGGCTGTGGGGCTCCTTCAGTCCTCCAGGGGGCGCTCTATGGAGAAGGGGAGGCTCCAATGGGGACCAAAGAGTTCCAGTGTGGAGGCCATGAGTCTGCTCTCCTGGACTGTAGCTCAGCCTCAGAGAGAAACACCTGCTCACCTGGCACAGCTGTTAGCCTCACCTGCTCAGGTAGAGAGGAGCTGTGATTGGTTCATTCTACACGAGCCATATTGCACATGTTCACCAAAGGGTTCAAAAGACAGAGCCACACAGAAACATGCTACTAATCTCTAAGTTCTGCTTTCTGATTGAACTGTTTTTAGCTCCACTTAATCACATGTTTCATGTTCCAGGTCCTATTAGTTTATAGATGTGGGGAAAGTAGTCAGATGTTATACTTGATTCAAAGAAGTGATACCACAGTGTAGAAATACTGTTACAAGAAGTCAGGTATTGAAATGTACTCAGGTCAAAGTATTAGGATCAAATAATGCTTAAGGTACCATCATTAATGACTCATACAGTCTGACTACTTTCATAATGATATATTATAGTCTGGATTCTAATCAATGATCCATTCATGTGAACATCACTTTTAATGTAGCAGCTGGTAAAGGTGGAGAGAACTTTAATGACTTGTTATACTTCCAGGTATCTTTATCCATAACAGAACTTCATCATTCAATAGTTGTTTCATTAATAATATGAACCTGCCAAGTCCTCAAACTCATTTTGTGAATACATGTGATGTAGTAGTATTATATAACGATATACTCCAGTAAAGTAATTCAAACCTGTACTTACAGTACTTGAGTATATGTACTTTATTACTTCCCACCACTGGTTTATAGAGAGCTGGAGTTAATGATCTGATTATCACTCGGAAGTATTAATAGTATAAATGATTAATTATTAAAACATGCTAATATCAATGAAGGACACGACTCTCTTGTTTCTCTCCAGAGCCTGGTGTCAGACTGGTGGGAGGAGAGAGTCGCTGTGCAGGAGACCTGGAGGTGGAACATCTGGGAGAATGGAGACCAGTGGGGGCTTTTACTCTCTCTGGACCTGAAGGATGCAGGAGCCGTCTGCAGAGAGCTCGACTGTGGCTCTGCTGTTTCTGTGGGAAAGAGAGAGAGTCCTCAAAGAGACCTGTGTGGAGGATCAGCTCTGACTGTGTTCAGTCTAGATCTCTGAGGGAGTGTGCACGATCAGATTCCTCTAAACACATCCTGAACTCACCTGCTCAGGTAAGCCCATCATGACATCGTCAGTGACATCAGTGACATCATCATTGACATCATCAGTGACATCATCAGTGACATCATCAGTGATCATCAGGACATCATCAGTGACATCATCAGTGACATCATCAGTGACATCATCATGACATTTTCATTTATTGTTTTCATTTTCTTGTTTTTACAATTTAAAAATACACAAACCAAATAACAAATGATGAACAGTGTACGAATGAATCACTACAGGCCAACGTGAAATGGCCTGTTGTGATTGGACCGAGCTCACATAGTCGCAGCGCGGCGCAACACAACGTAGGACGTCCCACAGACCCCGCAGAGGAAGGAGGAAATATAGCACTCATTTACAGAGTCACAAGAATCCATGTTCAGAGTTTTCAAAGAGTGAGAGGGGAGAGGCCAGAACCATCATCCTCACAGCAGGGGCCGTCTAGAGGCCAGAGCCATCGTCCTCACAGCAGGGGCCGTCTAGAGGCCAGAGCCATCATCCTCACAGCAGGGGCCGTCTAGAGGCCAGAGCCATCGTCCTCACAGCAGGGGCCGTCTAGAGGCCAGAGCCATCGTCCTCACAGCAGGGGCCGTCTAGAGGCCAGAGCCATCATCCTCACAGCAGGGGCCGTCTAGAGGCCAGAGCCATCGTCCTCACAGCAGGGGCCGTCTAGAGGCCAGAGCCATCGTCCTCACAGCAGGGGCCGTCTAGAGGCCAGAGCCATCGTCCTCACAGCAGGGGCCGTCTAGAGGCCAGAGCCATCGTCCTCACAGCAGGGGCCGTCTAGAGGCCAGAGCCATCGTCCTCACAGCAGGGGCCGTCTAGAGGCCAGAGCCATCGTCCTCACAGCAGGGGCCGTCTAGAGGCCAGAGCCATCGTCCTCACAGCAGGGGCCGTCTAGAGGCCAGAGCCATCGTCCTCACAGCAGGGGCCGTCTAGAGGCCAGAGCCATCGTCCTCACAGCAGGGGCCGTCTAGAGGCCAGACCATCGTCCTCACAGCAGGGGCCGTCTAGAGGCCAGAGCCATCGTCCTCACAGCAGGGGCCGTCTAGAGGCCAGAGCCATCGTCCTCACAGCAGGGGCCGTCTAGAGGCCAGAGCCATCGTCCTCACAGCAGGGGCCGTCTAGAGGCCAGAGCCATCGTCCTCACAGCAGGGGCCGTCTAGAGGCCAGAGCCATCGTCCTCACAGCAGGGGCCGTCTAGAGGCCAGAACCATCGTCCTCACAGCAGGGGCCGTCTCACTCCAGATTCTGCCTCTCTGCTTTCTGTGTCTCTAAAATGAATCAATGTGAACCCAAAGAAATGAACAAGCAGTGTTACATTTCATTTCACTCCTTGCAGCCTGGAGCACGGCTGATATGAAGAGTCATGAAACCCACCGGGTTATTTGGAGCCTCCACCTCTAGAATGATACAATTCACCATTTAATGGAAAACACGAGATCAATAAACAAACAGCAGCTTGAATTCAATGATGACGCCATGTTGAAGAACAAGGTCTTTACAAACATCAGTCAGATAACACATGTGAAACACACATGTGAGAGTAAAGAATGAAACCTTTTGAAAGTGTGTGAGAGCAGAGGTGGAGCTGAGCAGAAGGAGCAGAGGGTCTGCAGAGGAGGATGTTGTTGAAGACACAGGGAAGGGTTCACTAAGGAGACCACTTGCTAGAGGGTATCAGATGTAGATGTGAGGGTACCTGCAGTCTGTGTTCTTATCAACATGTGTTCTGTTGTTCATCATCAACTCATGTTGGAACTGAGTCCAGTTTGAATCTGAAATATAGTTTCATCTCTTTGATGGTGTGTCTTTGACCTCTGTTTGACCTTCTGTCCTCTGCAGACTCTGTCAGGCTGCTGGGGGGGACTGGTCTGTGCTCAGGCAGACTGGAGGTGAACTCTGACCCGTCTAACCCGTCCTGGTCCTCAGTGTGTGAGGCTGACTTTGACCAGCAGGATGCTCAGGTGGTCTGCAGGCAGCTGGGCTGTGGGGCTCCTTCAGTCCTCCAGGGGGCGCTCTATGGAGAAGGGGAGGCTCCAATGGGGACCAAAGAGTTCCAGTGTGGAGGCCATGAGTCTGCTCTCCTGGACTGTAGCTCAGCCTCAGAGAGAAACACCTGCTCACCTGGCACAGCTGTTAGCCTCACCTGCTCAGGTAGAGAGGAGCTGTGATTGGTTCATTCTGTTCTGACAGAGAGGGGAAGCCCCGCCCCTTCCTGTGTCCCCATGGGAACTTATTTCTGAGGAAACGTACGGCGGCGAGAGACGAACAGTTTATAGCGTTTGAATTGTTCCATGAGTTCCACATCTGAGGTCTGGCCGTGTTAAGGATCCTCTTTCAGAGACTCAGACTGTGTTGAACATGGAACACTTCAAACAGGACCAGAAAGGACTGCTCTCTCTCCGCTGAGCATCCATGTGTTTCTGTAATCAGGTCTCATGTTGGTCCACAGGAAGGGGCGGGGCTTCCCCTCTCTGTGAACTCTCTTCTTTTACTGATCACTCTCCTGTTTCTGTTCAGAGCCTGTCAGGCTGGAGGGAGGGTCCAGTCGCTGTGAGGGAGACCTGGAGTGAGAGGTCAGGGAGAATGGAGACCAGTGGCTGGTTAGAGAGGACCTGAACCTGGAGATAGCAGCAGTCGCCTGCAGAGATCTCGGCTGTGGCTCTGCTGTTTCTGTAGAGAGAGAGGAGTCCTCAGGGAGAGATGTGTGGTGATCATCCTTTCTGTCTTCATTCTGGATCTGCTCTGAGGGAGTGTGCAGTATCACTTCCTCTGCTTCCATCCTGAATCTCACCTGCTCAGGTAAGCCCATCAGTCCCATCATCACAGTAATGCAGCAGCCTGTCTGTCTCTCACCTGTCTGTCTCTCACCTGTCTGTCTCTCTCATCTGTCTGTCTCTCACCTGTCTGTCTCTCACCTGTCTGTCTCTCACCTGTCTGTCTCTCACCTGTCTGTCTCTCACCTGTCTTCTCTCTCACTGTCTGTCTCTCACCTGTCTGTCTCTCCACCTGTCTGTCTCTCACCTGTCTGTCTCTCACTGTCTGTCTCTCACCTGTCTGTCTCTCACCTGTCTGTCTCTCATCTGTCTGTCTCTCACCTGTCTGTCTCTCACCTGTCTGTCTCTCACCTGTCTGTCTCTCACCTGTCTGTCTCTCACCTGTCTGTCTCTCTCTCACCTGTCTCTCTCTCACCTGTCTCTCTCTCACCCTGTCGTCTCTCACCTGTCTGTCTCTCACCTGTCCTGTCTCTCTCCACCTGTCTCTCTCTACCTGTCTGTCTCTCCCACCTGTTGTCTCTCACCTGTCGTCTCTCTCTCACCTGTCTCTCTCTCACCTGTCTCTCTCTCACCTGTCTCTCTCTCACCTGTCTGCTCTCACCTTCTGCTCTCACCTGTCTCTCACCTGTCTGTCCTCACCTGTCTCTCACCTGTCTGTCTCTCACCTGTCTGTCTCTCACCTGTCTGCTCTCACCTGTCTCTCACCTGTCTGTCTCTCACCTGTCTGTCTCTCACCTGTCTGTCTCTCACCTGTCTCTCACCTGTCTGTCTCTCACCTGTCTCTCTCTCACCTGTCTCTCACCTGTCTGTCTCTCACCTGTCTCTCTCTCACCTGTCTCTCACCTGTCTGTCTCTCACCTGTCTGTCTCTCACCTGTCTGTCTCTCACCTGTCTCTCACCTGTCTGTCTCTCACCTGTCTCTCACCTGTCTCTCACCTGTCTCTCTCTCACCTGTCGTCTCTCACCTGTCTCTCACCTGTCTCTCTCACCTGTCTGTCTCTCACCTGTCTGTCTCTCACCTGTCGTCTCTCACCTGTCTCTCTCACCTGTCTGTCTCTCACCTGTCTGTCTCTCACCTGTCTCTCTCTCACCTGTCTGTCTCTCACCTGTCTCTCTCTCACCTGTCTCTCACCTGTCTCTCTCTCACCTGTCCGTCTCTCACCTGTCCGTCTCTCACCTGTCCGTCTCTCACCTGTCTGTCTCTCACCTGTCCGTCTCTCACCTGTCCGTCTCTCACCTGTCTCTCTCTCACCTGTCTGTCTCTCACCTGTCTGTCTCTCACCTGTCTCTCTCTCACCTGTCTGTCTCTCACCTGTCTGACTCTCACCTGTCTCTCACCTGTCTCTCTCTCACCTGTCTGACTCTCACCTGTCTGTCTCTCACCTGTCTCTCTCTCACCTGTCTGTCTCTCACCTGTCTGTCTCTCACCTGTCTCTCTCTCTCACCTGTCTCTCACCTGTCTCTCTCTCACCTGTCTGACTCTCACCTGTCTGTCTCACCTGTCTGTCTCTCACCTGTCTGTCTCTCACCTGTCTCTCACCTGTCTCTCACCTGTCTCTCTCTCACCTGTCTGACTCTCACCTGTCTGTCTCTCACCTGTCTCTCTCACCTGTCTGACTCTCACCTGTCTGTCTCTCACCTGTCTGTCTCTCACCTGTCTGTCTCTCACCTGTCTCTCACCTGTCTCTCTCTCACCTGTCTGACTCTCACCTGTCTGTCTCTCACCTGTCTCTCTCTCACCTGTCTCTCACCTGTCTCTCACCTGTCTCTCACCTGTCTCTCTCTCACCTGTCTGACTCTCACCTGTCTGTCTCTCACCTGTCTCTCTCTCACCTGTCTGTCTCTCACCTGTCTGTCTCTCACCTGTCTCTCTCTCTCACCTGTCTCTCACCTGTCTCTCTCTCACCTGTCTGACTCTCATGTCTGTCTCTCACCTGTCTCTCTCTCACCTGTCTGTCTCTCACCTGTCTGTCTCTCACCTGTCTCTCTCTCTCACCTGTCTCTCACCTGTCTCTCTCTCTCACCTGTCTCTCACCTGTCTCTCTCACCTGTCTGTCTCTCACCTGTCTCTCTCTCACCTGTCTGTCTCTCACCTGTCTGTCTCTCACCTGTCTCTCTCTCTCACCTGTCTCTCACCTGTCTCTCTCTCACCTGTCTGACTCTCACCTGTCTGTCTCTCACCTGTCTGTCTCTCACCTGTCTCTCTCTCACCTGTCTGTCTCTCACCTGTCTGTCTCTCACCTGTCTACAGACCTGCTGCTTCAGCCCAGCATCTCTGTGTCCTCCTCCATGTACGGGGTCTCCGGGGCCCAGCAGCAGGGGTTCCAGGTGTTCAGAGGCTCCACCTTCAGCATCAGCTGCTCCATCCAGCCTCAGTACCCAGGAGGCTCCTTCCTGCTCAGCTCCTCCACTCACAACTACACCCAGCCAGCTGTCAATCACAGCGCCCACTTCCTGTTCCCGGCTGCAGAGCCCGCCCACCAGGGAAACTACAGCTGTGTTTATCACCTGTTGGTTCTCTCTCATAACTTCTCCTCTGAGAGCCGTCTGCTGTCTGTCACTGTCTCAGGTAAGCTCAGTGTGCACCTGTCTGTCTCTCACCTGTCTGTCTGTCACTGTCTCAGGTAAGCTCAGTGTTCACCTGTCTGTCTGTCACCTGTCTGTCTGTCACTGTCTCAGGTAAGCTCAGTGTCACCTGTCTGTCTGTCACCTGTCTGTCTGTCTGTCACCTGTCTGTCTTCACCTGTCTGTCACCTGTCTGTCTCTCACCTGTCTCTCACCTGTCTGTCTCTCACCTGTCTCTCACCTGTCTGTCTCTCACCTGTCTGTCTGTCACCTGTCTGTCTCTCACCTGTCTGTCTCTCACCTGTCTGTCTCTCATCTGTCTGTCTGTCACTGTCTCAGGTGTTGAGATCTCCATATTAGGTTGAATATTAGGGGGGGGGCCCTGACTTAAGGAGAAATACATTGAGGCCCCAAAAAGGTGTTTGTTCCATAGCCGAGAATAATATTTTGCAAGTCCTGCACACTAGAGGTCATGTCCTTTTTCCACAAACATGGGGAGGTGTGTCTTATGCCAGAGCCATAGAATATGTCTGGTCAAGTCCAGTTCTGTACATCAGAGGCCATGCCCAGTTTCCACAGATATGGGTATGAAGGAGGGGTCTTTAGGTTGTTCTGTCCTGTTGTTGAGCATAAAGACACTGGTGGAGAGGGAGCAAACTGGAGAGAGAGGGGGGGGGGGGTTCCCCTGGTATACTCTCTCCCGGTAACACTCTCCCTGGAGAGCTGGGTTTTTGCTCTCGGTAAGGTTCTCTCAAACTTGGTAAATATCTCTCGAATTTCTTTGTGAAATGAGTGGAATGAATTGATGTTTGTTGAAAGTTAGGACCTGCCACCTGTGAGGAAAGGTCCTCTGAATTCATGCTGGACATAGGTGTGTATATGAATTGATTTGTTGAATGAAAGTTTGAATGTGCTTTTTATTATCACTGGTCATTTATGAGGAAATGCCTCTAAATTCTATCGGAGATTTTAAATATCACAACTGAATTGGGCAGTTGAAGTTACAAATCATGGTAATAAATGTAAAACTGTGAATTGAGGTTTCACATTAGAACATGATCACAGCATGATATGTTTAGTATGATTATAATGTTGTAATGAGAGAAGGTAAAACCTCAGTATAAGTTTGGACCAATTTTTCTTCAAATAAACTGACCCCACCTTTTGGATTGGGACAACTTGAAAGACATCTGCGCTCTCCTCTCCTGCTTCAAAGGTGAGATTGCACACTGCCACACTCACACTTAGGTAGGGCCACACCTCGTTACTGATATCAAAATCCTTCGGGATCGCTTAAACAGATTTAGAGGGTCGTCTGAATTGAAACAGCAGTTAATTGAACCTGGTTCTTCAGGAGTTAATAGAGGTGAGATCTTGCTGACGTTGGTGGATCTGAGCCAAGCAGTAAACTTACAGAGACTCAATAACTTCGGTTAGGTTCATTAGTAGGTCTGAATAATTTGCCGGAATAAATTATCAGGCCTCCCGATCCCAAGACAGGTAAGCTCAGTGTTCACCTGTCTGTCTCTGCTGTCTCTCACCTGTCTGTCTCTCACCTGTCTGTCTCTCACCTGTCTGTCTGTCTGTCTGTCTGTCTCTGTCTCAGGTGAGCTCAGTGTTCACCTGTCTGTCTGTCACCTGTCTGTCTGTCACCTGTCTGTCTCTCACCTGTCTGTCAGTCTCTGTCTCAGGTGAGCTCAGTGTTCACCTGTCTGTCTCTCACCTGTCTGTCTCTCACCTGTCTGTCTGTCTGTCTGTCCGTCTCTGTCTCAGGTGAGCTCAGTGTTCACCTGTCTGTTGTCACCTGTCTGTCTATCACCTGTCTGTCTGTCTGTCCTGTCTCTGTCTCAGGTGAGCTCAGTGTTCACCTGTCTGTCTCTCACCTGTCTGTCCTCACTGTCTGTAAGCTCAGTGTCACCTGTCTGTCACCTGTCTGTCTCTCACCTGTCTGTCTCTCACCTGTCTGTCTCTCACCTGTGTCTCACTGAGAGCTTTTTAAAGAGGTCCCACTCTGGGAAACATCTGAAAGCCTCCAGAGTGCAGTTAGTGGGCCTGCTGGCCTCATGCTGTGATGTCTGATGTCCCCTCAGATCCCCCACCTCTGATCCTCCGAGCCGTCGTCCTGCTGATGGTTCTGCTGCTGACTCTGCTGCTGGCCAGCGGCCTTTACTTCGTCTGCAAGGTAGGCATGTGTTCAGAGGACTGTGATGTGGGCCTGAAGAGGAGCAGGTAGTCACCTCTGTGCTGTCATGTCTCTGCAGGCCACCAGGGGGCAGCCTGACAGACAGGAGGACATGGAGCTGCAGGAAGTGAACCTGGCTGTCATGCCTCTGCAGGCCACCAGGGGGCAGCCTGACAGACAGGAGGACATGGAGCTGCAGGAAGTGAACCTGGCTGTTCCTGCTGAGGAAGAGTAGCAGCTCCTCCCGACACTCACATATATCTAGCTGATCCCATCATATAAAGCATAGGATCATTCAGCCCCTGCTCTGAGATACTTTTGAAATGTTCTCAAAATGTTCTCAATTTTAAAATGTTCTCAACATTTTAACATTTTCTCAAAATGTCCGACTTTTTCTCAAAATGTCTGACTTTAGCATTTTAGAGTTTTGCTTGATTTTAGGAAGATTTGAGTTTTGTAGTTAAATAAACTTCAGGTTAGATTTTGATGTTCAGAAAAAAAAAATTACATTTTGTTCTCGACAAATGATCAAACATTTATTTTGTACCTATTTTTTATCTTAAACAGTTTCTTGTTTGTTTTATAAGAATTTACCAAAACTCTGTTCTTAAAACTTTTGCATATCTTTTGTATAATTAAGGATTTTGCTTATTTTATAACAACTTTGCTTATTCTTTGCTTATTTGAAAAGAGTTTTTCTCCGTTTTAAACCAAAGGAATATTAATTTTAAATAATGAATTTAAACATTTGTCTGAATTGATAAGAAAGTGTAATTGGAGAGGAAGGGTCTGATATATATGAAGAGGTCAATCAGGTTAGATATAATGAGGGAACATGGAGAAAGACGTATAATGATGAGAACATGTGAATAAATGAAGCCCTGCACACAGACCTGAGATCAGATATCAACAGAGATCACAAACTATCTTCTATGTTCAATCAAATAAACGGTGAAACTCTCTGCATGCTTCAGTTTCTTCTGCTCGGCGCTTTCCTTCAGAGGACATCAGCTGTTCAGAACAGATCTGAGAACAGGAAGTCTTTCCCACAACCTGGAGATATGACTGAGAGAGTCATGAGGAGGGAGTTATTATTCATCTGTATCTACAGCGTCTGACTGATCACCACACATTAAAGAGGCCCTGTCTATTAGTGGTTTATTATTCATCTGATCGGAGATAACGAGGAGCTATTGAGGCAAACAAAGGGAACATTAAAGGTGTTTCTGTAATGCAGCTTTTAGTGATATTTTTTATTTGGCATGAACAGAACATTTTTACATTTTCTTTTCAGGTTAGAAATTAAATTCCTTTCTTCAACATAAATTCATTCGACTCCAGAAATGAGTGAAGTATCTTCTGCTTCCCCGCTCAGAAGTCTTCCTGTCCTTAACGAGCTTCCTGTCCTTAACGAGCTTCCTGTCCTTAACGAGCTTCCTGTTTGTGGTTAAAGTTTTTAACGTCGTGCAGTATTCATCCTTTAATGACGGCGATCGGTCGCAGTTTGATCGCCTTCTGACTGATTCCTGCGTCATGACACGTGTTCACAACGTCCGTCACGTTCTTGTACGATTCAGGAGCCTGAAGGAAACACGGGAGAAAAATATTTTAGTGTTGCATAGTATGGAAGAGGATTAATGCCAAAGAGATGAAAAACAACAAATAAATCCATTGTTGTTTGCAAAGTACGGAAGCCAATTCATGCCAAAGTGTAAAAAACTAAAAGATATTCCGAGGGAAGTTTAAAAAATAAAATGCTTGATTGTTTGCATCATATGGAAGCCAATTGGTGCCAACGTGATGAAAAATAAAAGATTATTGAAAATAAATAACAAATCTGTCAATAAGAAATGTATACTGAAATTAAACTAATAACAATTTTAAGAAAGCGTGGATAATATCTAAGATTAAAGTAACAAATATACGAGAAGGGTTAGGGTTAGGTGAGGATAAAGAGTTAGAAAATCACATTTCCGTAAAAAAGAAAATCCCATTTTAAATAGAAACTAGTATCAAAAAAGAAAAATATGAAATTATGATATTTGATTTAATTACAAAAGAAAATCAACAAAAGATTATTTTCTTGAAAGTTAAGGAAGAGGTTTAGCGCCAACTTTGAGTCGCAAAAATAATATCAAAAAATGTTCCGAAATGTTAGAGGTGACAAAGTCGCCGCCACAACCCAAACAAAGAATAACCCAATAATGATTGAATTACTGATGTAAAAAATAACCCCTCCTCACCTCCTCCATGACGAGTTTTGGCGAGGCGACCCTGATGGCGATTCCTTGATCGGCGAGTTTGTCCAAAACGTCCTGGAAGCCGATGTTTCTGCGAGATTTCGCCCGGGACAGAGCGCGACCCTGAACACAACACAGGTACGGATCAATTAATTATCAATTCATTATTAAAATATACTAGAATACAAATGTACAATAATTAAAGTGGAATATTTAAGAGAGAAAACAACAAATATTTCCTGATTTTTTTTTCCATTATTATCAGAGTCTTTTAAAATTCTGAAATATCAAATTATGAGAAAGCTAATTAATTAAATTAGTTAAATCTCGTACGGCTCCGTGACAGGTGGTCCCGAAGGTCTCCGTCATGCCCTTCTCTGTGCCGGTCAGGACGTAGCTGCAGGTTCCCATCGTTCCTCCAATCAGAACCGGCTGTCCGGTGAGCTGAAACACAAACAGAAACAAAACAGAAATTAACCAATTAACTCTCCGTCAGCTCGTTAAGACTCTCGTTGTTAAGACCCTCGTTAAGACCCTCGTTCAGACCCTCGTTTTTAAGACCCTCATTGTTAAGACCCCTCGTTAAGACACTCGTTTTAGACACTCGTTAAGACCCTCGTTAAGACCCTGAGGAAGACACTCGTTAGCACACTCATTAACAGAAACAAATATCCGTCAGCTTGTTAAGACCCTTTAAAAAGAGGCGGTGTGATGCGTTCAGGGACCTGGTAGTCGACGGGGATGAGGGGGTGGTGGGGGGGGAAGGCTCGGGTGGACCCTTGCGATGGATCAGGAGAGTTTTCTGCCTCCCGTCCACCATGTGCTCCTCCACTTTGGCGATGTTGTGAGAAACGTCGTAGATCACGTGCATGTCGAGGTCGTCCGGAGTCGTGACGAACACTTTGGCGAACGCCTGGAAATAAAGAGAGGGGGGGGGTTAGGGAATGTTAGAAACATCTCCCTGGTCCCGGCTTGAGCTTCAATCTCAGGATCCATGTATCTGTGATCCTCTCCAGAATGGAAGGAGTCATCACATACAGAGCATCAACTAGTTCCTGAACAGTGTCCTTCACATGCTGATATCCAAGAGAGGGAGTTACACAGTCACAACATGGAGGAATACGGTTCTGACTTTTTCTGATAATCTAAAAATTCTGACTTTTTCTCAAAATCGCAAAATTCTGTTTTTTCTCAAAATCTCAAAACTTCTCACTTTTTCTAAAAATGTTGACTTTTTCTAAAAAATGTAAAAATGTTGAATTTTTCCTCAAAATCTCAAAAAATCCAAAAATGTTGACTTTTTCTCAAAATCTCAAAAATTGACTTTTACACACAAATCTAAAAAATGCTGACTTTTCTCAAAAAATATGACTTTTTCGCAAAAATCTCAAAAATTTTACTTTTTCGCAAAAATCTCAAAATTCAGACTTTTTCGCAAAAATCTCAAAATTCAGACTTTTTCTCAAAAATCTCAAAATTCAGACTTTTTCTGAATACTTCAAAATGTTAATAATCTCACTGGTCCCCGGCTTGAGCTTCAATCTCAGGATCCATGTATCTGTGATCCTCTCCAGAATGGAAGGAGTCATCACATACAGAGCATCAACTAGTTCCTGAACAGTGTCCTTCACATGCTGATATCCAAGAGAGGGAGTTACCCAGTCACAAGATGGAGGAATACCGGTTCTGACTTTTTCTGATAATCTAAAAATTCTGACTTTTTCTCAAATCGCAAAACTTCTCACTTTTTCTAAAAATGTTGACTTTTTCTAAAAAAATGTAAAAATGTTGAATTTTTCCTCAAAATCTCAAAAAATCCAAAAATGTTGACTTTTTCTCAAATCTCAAAAATCTGACTTTTACACACAAATCTAAAAAATGCTGACTTTTCTCAAAAAAATCTGACTTTTTCTCAAAAATCTCAAAATTCAGACTTTTTCGCAAAAATCTCAAAATTCAGACTTTTTCTCAAAAATCTCAAAATTCAGACTTTTTCTGAATACTTCAAAATGTTAATAATCCCTGGTCCCCGGCTTGAGCTTCAACCTCAGGATCCATGTATCTGTGATCCTCTCCAGAATGGAAGGAGTCATCACATACAGAGCATCAACTAGTTCCTGAACAGTGTCCTTCACATGCTGATATCCAAGAGAGGGAGTTACACAGTCACAAGATGGAGGAATAGAAAGCAGTATTCAATGTTTACTTCAGATTAGCTCCACGTCAGAAATGAGCATGCTTGTCATATGTCTATCTCCATAGAGGCTGAATCATCATGTTAATCACATAGCTATCATATGCCTCAAACAGTCCTGATGCTCTTCTAGGTAATCACACATCCTGTCATGTTCACAGCTACAGTTGGGATACCTTTGTTAGCATGCTACTCTCATGTTGGAAGAGGACATTCAGGATCTTCAGGATCATTGATCCAGGTAGAGGTGTGTGTGTGTGTGTGTGTGTGTGTGTGTGTGTGTGTGTGTGTGTACCTGTCGGGTCAGGAAGGTCATGGAGGCTCTGTTGACCCAGGCGTAGTTCCCGGCGGCTGCCATGGCCTTCAGGTAGTCCTGGCCCTCGGGGGAGTGGATGCGAGCGCAGGCCAGCTGACGGTCGTTCACCACGATCTGATCGCGCTTCATCGCCTTCTCCATCGCCACCAACGCGTCTACAACCAGGAGAGTTACTTTAAAGTGTGTGTGTGTGTGTGTGTGGTCTGTGTGTGTCTGTGTTCTGTGTCTCTGTGTGTGTACCTGTGGCCACCTGGTGTCCTAACCCCTGCTCCCGCTGTGGATCATCACACACACTTGTCCCTTGTGGTCGATTCCCATCTTCTTGGCTGCGTAGTCGTTGTAGATCTCTTCGACGACCTGGATCTCACAGTAATGGTTTCCAGCTCCCAGAGTTCCCAGCTGCAGAGAGAGGGTCGGTTATTAATCAATTACTGAATACACCTGTAAATAAGGTAGGGGGTGAGGGGGGGGTGTACCTGAGGAAGGCCTCTCTTCTTGGCTTTAGACGACACCTTGTTAGGATCGGCCTGAAGCATCCGTCCGTTCTCCTCACAGTGCTCCTTATCCTCCGCCCAGGCATAGCCCTCCCTCAGAGACCAGTCCACCCCCATCTCCAGGGCCTCCTCCAGGTCCCTACAGGTGAGAGAGAGACAGGTGAGAGACAGACAGGTAACATAGAGACCAGTCCACCCCCATCTCCAGGGCCTCCTCCAGGTCCCTACAGGTGAGACAGGTGAGAGAGAGACAGGTGAGAGAGAGACAGGTAACATAGAGACCAGTCCACACCCATCTCCAGGGCCTCCTCCAGGTCCCTACAGGTGAGAGAGAGACAGGTGAGAGAGAGACAGGTGAGAGAGAGACAGGTGAGAGAGAGACAGGTGAGACAGGTAACATAGAGACCAGTCCACACCCATCTCCAGGGCCTCCTCCAGGTCCCTACAGGTGAGAGAGAGAGACAGGTGAGAGAGAGAGACAGGTGAGAGAGAGAGACAGGTGAGAGAGAGACCAGTCCACACCCATCTCCAGGGCCTCCTCCAGGTCCCTAATGAGAGACAGACAGGTGAGAGACAGGTAACGTAGACCAATAAACCCCCATCTCCGGGTCTCTAAACACAGGTGAGACAGACAGGTGAGAGAAAGGTGAGACAGGTGAGAGACAGGTGAGAGACAGGTGAGAGACAGGTGAGAGACAGGTGAGAGGACAGGTGAGAGACAGGTGAGAGACAGGTGAGAGACAGGTGAGAGACAGGTGAGAGGGGTAACAAAGAGACCAATAAACCCCCATCTCCATGGCCTCCTTCTGGTCCCAGACAGGATTTGACACAGGAGAATTCAGGTATAAAAAGGTAAACTCAGGTGAGTTGTTCTTACTTGGCCCCCATGGGGATGACCCCCTTGGACCCCACCCCCACAGGAATGTGATCGAACAGAGCCTGAGCGAGCTGCTCCTTCACCGGCTGAACGTCGCTCTCATCCAGGTTCGTCCTGAGCAGCCGCACGCCGCAGTTAATGTCAAACCCCACACCGCCTGCAGGGGGCGACAGAGACACTTTATTATATTAATAACATGTTAGCATCATTAATGAAGAACCCCCACACCGCCTGCAGGGGGCGACAGAGAGACACTTTATTATATTAATAACATGTTGGCATCATTAATGAAGAACCCCCACACCGCCTGCAGGGGGCGACAGAGAGACACTTTATTATATTAATAACATGTTAGCATCATTAATGTCAAACCCCACACCGCCTGCAGGGGGCGACAGAGAGACACTTTATTATATTAATAACATGTTAGCATAATGAAGAACCCCCACACCGCCTGCAGGGGGCGACAGAGAGACACTTTATTATATTAATAACATGTTAGCATCATTAATGAAGAACCCCCACACCGCCTGCAGGGGGCGACAGAGAGACACTTTATTATATTAATAACATGTTAGCATCATTAATGAAGAACCCCCACACCGCCTGCAGGGGGCGACAGAGAGACTTTATTATATTAATAACAGGTTAGCATCATTAATGAAGAACCCCCACACCGCCTGCAGGGGGCGACAGAGAGACTTTATTATATTAATAACATGTTAGCATCATTAATGAAGAACCCCACACCGCCTGCAGGGGGCGACAGAGAGACACTTTATTATATTAATAACATGTTAGCATCATTAATGAAGAACCCCACACCGCCTGCAGGGGGCGACAGAGAGACACTTTATTATATTAATAACATGTTAGCATCATTAATGAAGAACCCCCACACCGCCTGCAGGGGCGACAGAGAGACACTTATTATATTAATAACATGTTAGCATCATTAATGAAGAACCCCACACCGCCTGCAGGGGGCGACAGAGAGACACTTTATTATATTAATAACATGTTAGCATCATTAATGTCAAACCCCACACCGCCTGCAGGGGGCGACAGAGAGACACCTTATTATATTAATAACATGTTAGCATCATTAATGTCAAACCCCACACGCCTGCAGGGGGCGACAGAGAGACACTTTATTATATTAATAACATGTTAGCATCATTAATGTCAAACCCCACACCGCCTGCAGGGGGCGACAGAGAGACACTTTATTATATTAATAACATGTTAGCATCATTAATGTCAAACCCCACACCGCCTGCAGGGGCGACAGAGACAATTTATTATATTAATACTGTGTTAGCATCGTTTAGAGCTGCAGAATGAACAGGTAGAAAGGTGGAAAGTAACTCATTACACTGTACTAGAGATATTGTAAGTATAAAATAATAATATTCCAAGAAAAACTCAGAATTTATGAGGTAAAATTAAGGTTAAAAATTGCAAATTTCCAAAACAATTTTAGATTTGTTGAGTCTGAGAATGTTTAAATATTTTCTCGTAAATCAGTATGTTTTTCATCATTTTAATCTAAAAGAAAACACACATTTTAAATTACATTATTCTCATCATTTGTGACTTAAGTCTCTGAGAATTATTTATATTTTTAAGTCTGTTTTTCTTCGTACGTTTGTTTTTTTTTTATCTCGGAGGATATCAACGTTTCTTTCTCGTGACTTTCTGAAGGTTATCTTGGATTTCCTAAGGTTTTTTTCATCTTTGTACGAGTATAAAATAACATAACATCGTATAAGTAAAGTTATAAAAGCGTGTTCACCTGGAGAAACCACGGAGTTGGGGTCGTTCATATCGAAGGCCGCCATGTTTCCGATCGCAAACCGTATCCAGAGTGAACGTCCGGGAGACCGATGGACCTCTGAGGGCGAAATAAACAACGTACAATTCAGGATGAAGCTTTAACGGTCCAATAAATCTATATCTTTAATATGTTATATGACCCAAATATGTATATATGCATTACATTAATGTACACAATATCCGTTTTTTATTTATTATTACTGCACATATTTTATTCAATTCTATTGCATTGTAAATACTGCTATATTTTACTATATTTTTTATGTTATTATAGTGTTCTTATAATAGTTCTGTATGCACCACGACACCAAGTCAAATTCCTCGTAGGTGTTAACCTACCTGGAGATAAACCCGATTCTGATATGTTCATTTAATTCATTTCTTATTTTAAAAGTCACTTAAAGGTGGGGTAGGTAAGAACGGAGAAACCAGCTCGAGTGGCTAGAATTTGAAAATACACAACCGGAGAAAATCTGCCACTTCCTCACAGAGCCCCTCCTCCAACACACACGAACGCGCACATGACCAATGAGGGCACGAGATAAGTGTGTGCACAGATGGAAGGCTGACAGGCAGGTAGGCCATCCAGTCATCTGACCCGGGCCGAGGCAGATGATTGGTCGTGCTTTTTACAGTACACGGCTTCCACAGATGACATGTTTGTATGTATTTATTGTGAAAGCATTTCATATATTCATTGCTATCTGGATGTTAAGAGCATTCCAAGGAATATAACAAGTGTTTCTGAAGTGAATTACCTACCCCACCTTTAAGTGTATATAATTGTAATAATCTCTAATCTGTGCTGTTTTTCATTCTCACCCTGTTGCTGTTTAAACGACTGAATTTCCCCTCGGGGATGAATAAAGGTCCATCTTATCTTATCTTATCTTATCTATCTTAAATCCTCCAATTAATCTCGTTAAGACGATACTCACGTGTACGATGCCGGGCAGCGCCGCCACGTTCCCGATCTGCTTCATGGCGGGGAGAAACCCTCCGAAACCTGAAGAGCAGAAGCAATAAATAAATAAATGTTAAAGTTCATTTGTGCTGTGATGGAATAGCTTAATGTGTGAGGTGCTCAGCAGCTGACCTCCTCCTTTACAGGCGTTACGAAGCTCCTCGAACATCAGCTTCTCCAGAGGCTCGTTCACGTAGAAGTTCCCCTCGACCTGTCAAAACAATTCATTCAAATACAACGGTAACATACTATTTTCATGGTTAATATATACGTGGAAGCTGAAGAAGATTGGCTGCAGATGGGTGTTTTAAATATGCACTGTTGGTTTAATGGATATTAATTATTCTAAAAGCTGCATTTTTTTAGGAAAAAGTGGCAAAACAAATCAGTTTTCAACCAAATAAAGATGGAAATGTGCTGCTTTTCTTTTTTATATGTTATATTTAAGTGAATATATATACCAAAGACTGACAAAACCTTACATTTATTGTGCTATAATCTACTTATTGTTACTGATAGTGTTATAAATATACATTTTGATGGTCTTGGAAATATTAGGCCATGCTATTTTATTAGTGACACTTACAATTAACTCAAATGGTTGATTAGAACCCGTTTAACTATTATGTAGGGTGCATATGAAGCCAATAAATAGATTATATTATTTAATATTTTCACATGTTTACTTATTTATTAGGACACACCCTTTAATAGCTACGTTATTAGTCATATTAAAGCTAATATTTGCTTTATAACTGAGCTTCGTCAGCAGGTTTAACTTTCATTTGCAGCTGATTTCAGGGGTACTTTCACTGATTATTGTGCCTGCATTATCGCAAGTATTATGGTATGTTTATAGGGGTTTATCTGCAGGTTAAAGTCTACAGAACATGTGCTAACTGCCTGTATAAATAACTGAGAGCTAACATGCTAACAGCTAAAAGTGTGTCTTACTTGCATGTTGGGAACGAAACCCTTTTTAATCCTCCAGGTGTTCTTCCCGATCTTGTCCAGGAACTGCAGCTCATCATTATAACTGCGACTCATTGTTGTGGGGAGAATATATTAGATGTTTAAAGAGTTTAAATCTATTTTTATGCTGCGTTTCACCGGTTTGTTTAACGCCAAGTGTCAGTAGTCACTGAGGTACGGCAGCTCGGAAGCTATTTAAAGAAAACGCGTTTGTTTTTTGGCATGACGCATGACATTTCTACTTAACAAGAGCAGATGAATAGTGGAATTTTTTATTAAATTGAACACTCAATAGTATATGATATTATTTTATAAGTATTGAAGTCGGGAGGCAGTGCGTTGTAGCTAAAAACGTATCTTCTCGCTTGCCGTAGTTGTAGTCAAATAAATTGTAGTATAATTCGAGCCTTCAAGTACAAGCGGATGTTCGACTACTAGCCTTCAAAACAAAAGCTTGCTATCAGTTTTTTATCTTTCTTTTCTTCAATTGAACACATTTGAAGACGTGTATGTTATAATTATTTAATAAAGAGAGTTTTCTACCATTTATTGAAAATATGAGATCAATTAAGCGTTTTTATTACCTTTGTTTTTGACGCAAGGGTTTTATTTTGAAATCCCCTTGGTTATGTGGCATGACGCATTACATTATTTAACTCTTTATGTAAAAGAAAAGCTTTTATAATGTTTAAGATATTGTTGAAACTGTCTAATTTAGTGGATTTTAAAGAAGTGATGTTAAAAACTGTTATTATGTTATCTAGAACCGGCGTGTTGTATAAAGAGCGATTCTGCCCGCTTGCCGTAGTTGTAGTCAAACAAGTTGTAGTAGAGAGAAGCTTGCCTTCAAGTACAAGCTTCAAAAAACAAAGCTCGCAATAACTTTTTGTTCTTTCTTTTCCATAAAGTAACACATTTAAAGACATATATGTTACAATAATATATTAAAGAAAACATTCATAAGAAATATGTGATACATTTAGGGGTTTTACTACTTTTATTTTGGGATACAATTCTAACATTGCTTTTACTTTGAAATTCCCAACCGGAACCTCTGTGTGTTAAGCTGTATTTGTTTGAAGCTGTTTGTTTACAGGTGCGATTTATCGGAGAAATGTCCTAAAACAAGCTGGATTGAATCACTTTAATTCATCATGTAAGTATTTTACAGCTTTGGCAGCTTTTATAAACATAATGTCGGTTACATAAGTTAACTAACTAGCCTGGTATTCAGTTAGTTAGCTAGTAAAGCTTCACTGTTACGCAGCAACTTTAAAAACGTTAGCGTTTTAGGAGAAACGAAAACGAAACTTTGCATTTTTTCTTCTTAAATAACAAGTTATGGAAAACGAAATATGTAATTAATTCTCCTTAAATAGCAAGCCATACTTCATAACAAACGTCTGCTTTAATCCATGAATTGATGCCTGTTTTATTTCTATTGTATTTTTGCATTAATGTGTTGTGGTTTTTCAAACGTTATGTTGCTAACGTTCATTAACGGATAATTATTACATGTTATTAAATTATTTAAATCTGTTTTTTGCGCCTAATTATTACATTTAGTCTATTTAAAATAATAAACAGGACTTAAAACAGCATTAATGACTCATCAGAAAATGTAAAAGTGGATATTTAATTAGTTCTTATTAAATAACAAACTAGATATTATAACAAACTTCTGATATATTGATTGAATTTGTGCCCATTTTATTTGTATTTATTTTGTATTAATGTGTTGTGTTACTGAATATTAAAGGGGACCTATTCTGCTTAATGCACTTGTTCATGTCTTTTCTACATCAACATGTGTCCCCTCTGTGTAAAGAGACCCTCTCTTTACACAGAGATATCTCTCAGAGGGGCGTGGGGAGGGGCTCCTTATTTTCATCTAAAGTAACAGACAGAGAATCAGCACTTTGGAAACAGGGCTGAAACAGAGGGGATTATGGGATGCTGCAATGGTTAGTGCTAGATCGTATACCTCCTGGGTTTTAGGCGGAAGTGACGTAACCTGCCACCCAGGACAAGAGACGAGCATGAATACATAATTTCCCACAGAAATATCATAAATATAATATTTTGAGAATTCATAACTTTGGAGGACAGCAGGCTATTACCAATATTTAAAAAAGGACATCTCACAAGAAGAAAAGCACAGATGGGATTTAACAGTGACACACACAGTACGAGGTTTATTTAAAAAAAAGGGGGGAGATTTTTTTAGGAGTGTGCTCCCTCTCACTCCTGTTCACTGTCCTCCGGATGCCTGCAGGACTCCAGAGTGGCGAAGAGCCCATGCTAAATTAAATTAAATGTGTCTACTTTTACGACCAGATGTGCTGTCAGTCAAAAGTTGCCGACTTCTCATCCACGATTACGTCACTTCCGCCGCCTAAAACCCAGGAGGTATACGATCTAGCACTAACCATGCTGCAATGATCTGTTTGGTGTTTCAGCCAATCAGAGACAGGCTCTGGATATATCTGAGACCTGTGATATATGATGAGAAACAGGATAATAGGTGACCTTTTAAATCTGGATTTTTAAAATACAGATTTAAAACTTTAAAAACAGCATTAATTAGACCCTCCAGAAAAACGCGGGCTAAAATCCTTGATTATGCGATTAAACATGCGGGGTTTTTATGTGATTTTATGCGGTGAAGTTGCGAAATATGCGGAAATATGCTAAAGACTTTCTTGTCCGCAGCAGCAGAAAGCATTTTCGAATGTTTGAATGAATCAAAGTTTTCTCTTATGTTCCAACACACAGTTGCACGGGGTGCAGAATAGTTTCCCCCCACTTTCGTGCAAGACATCGGGTACTGCTTAGCCCGGTCTTTAGCAGAAATGTTCGTAGGCAAATGGGATGGATTCGATTATTTCATCTTGGTCAGAGCCGTATAATAGTAATAATAATAATATATATAAGTATATATAATAGTATAATAGTATATAATTATAATAGTATAATAATAATAGTATAATAGTATATAATAATAATAGTATAATAGTATATAATAATAATAGTATAATAGTATATAATTATAATAGTATAAATAATAATAGTATAATAGTATAATAATAATATAATAGTATATAATAATAGTATAATAGTATATAATTATAATAGTATATAATAATAATAGTATAATAGTATATAATAATAATAGTATAATAGTATATAATAATAATAGTATAATAGTAATAATTATAATAGTATATATATAATAATAGTATAATAGTATATAATAATAATAGTATAATAGTATATAATAATCTATATGGCGCTGATCTTGTTGTTTTCTCTCTCGTGTGAGTTCCACACATTCACTCTACGGTGTTGTTTACCTGCGCGAGCTGATGACATCACTACTTCACGTTAACTTTTTTTTCCTCAATTTTGTGTGGAAAAATGCGGGAATTATGCGACCTTTTAGTAAATATGCGCCCTTTTAAAAATCTGCGCCATTTGCTGATTATGCGGTAAATTATGCGATCGCATAATCACGTTTTTCTGGAGGGTCTAATTACTGGGTTAGAACATTAAAAATAGAGATTTCTGATCGTTTTAATTATAAAAGAGAAGTTACTGACTTGTTTTAGCTCATATTATAAAGATAGCTTTCTTTATATAAATAGACCATCATAACATACATTTATACTAGATCATTTGTATAGAAGTCTTTCATGGGAAAACACATTCAAAGTGGCCTCTTTTTCTCCAAACTCCATTAACCTCTTATTTTCAGCAATCAGACCAAAAACACACAATATTTGTTCCTGCTCGTTTGTAATAGACGTTGACTGTATATGTCAAATAAATGAGGTATGTCATTTCCAAAAGTGTGTGTAAACTCCAAAAACTAAATCTTCCAAAAAACATATATCGAGAAGTATGCATCTTCCCAACAAACTGGTCGGTGAAATTAAGTGGTAATGCGTTGTATCTTCATCCTAGTTTTCTAATAACTGTCTCCTCTTCCTGTTTCTTTGTCTCCAGAATGAAGCTGAGAGTTCGGATCCTGCGTCAGACGAGTCGCGTCGAATTATCCGGAGAAGATCCGAGTCTGAAGGACCTCTCGGATCTGATCAGAGAGACGCTGCTTTCTGCACATGGACTCAGGTCAGAGCATGGATGTTTAACAAGAGCTGGATACAGCGTGGGAGGCGGGGTCTCGTTCTTTCCTATGAGAGCTGCTCATTGGCGCATGAAGGCAAAATGGCCCAACTTTTGAGAGAGCGAAACGTCACGAAAATATTCATATAATCATATAATCCGTTCTTATTGTGCGTCCATTATCCAATGATTTACAGACGTCTCTTTCCCAATGTAAGTCAATGGGGAAAAAGTGTTTCCGGGCCCAGCGACTGATACGGAAGTGTAGTACCGCCGTTTGGCCACAACGAATATTTTCCTCAGAGTCCGGCGCACTTCCTGGGGGCTTGGTATGTGCCCCTTAAGCCCGCCCCCCGAGCTCCCACTCTCGGCTCACTAGAATGAATGGAGACAGAAAATAAATCTGGATTCGGCTTTTCAGTGCATTTTACAACTTTTAAGGACTGAATGATTCTAATAAGGGCTATAAAATAATTCATACTGGGAAGTTTATTTAGTTTAAAAATAATTATCAGCTGATTTACAGACGTCTGTTTCCCCATGTTAGTCAATGGGGAGAAGTGTTTCTGGGCCGGGTGACGTCACGGACTGATACGGGAGTTGTAGTACCGCCGTTTGGACACTAGGAATGTTGGGCTCAGAGTCCGGGGGCTTTGGGTCAGACTCCAGAGAAATGTTATACCTGTATTACTTTCTCTATATACTGTTCATATTTGTAAACAAAAAAAAACAGTGCGTATGCAAAGAGATTAATAAATAAATAAACAATTTAAAATAATTCCCTATTTATTAAATTATTTAGACTTTTCCTGTCTCCATGTTATTTATTTGATTATTAAAGAAATATATATTATTGTTAAAAATCCAGAAATCTGAGGAATTTCTCATGAAACAATTTCAGAAAATTCCGTTTCTTTCTCACATTTTTTTCCTGAGAAATTCCTCAGATTTCTGGATTTTTCTCTCAAAAATATTGCGTCACGGTTTCTGTATCCTGCAGCTGTAAAGCTCTAAAGCCTCTCTTTCTGGTCTCAGGTCGGACAGCGCCTTCAGTTTGTCTCTGAACGGCTCCGAGCTGCTCTCTGTGGCCGGGCAGACTTTGTCTTCCTGTGACATCGTGTCTGGAGATCTGATCTGCGTCCTGCTGCCAAACAACGACGACGACACAAACCCAAAACCTTCCCAAAACAAATCCTCCTGCAGCTCCAACATGTCCATCTACCAAAGCTGCTCCTCTTCCTCCTCCTCCTCATCATCATCTTCCTCATCTTTCACCTCCTGCAGCTCCTCCTCCTCCTCCTCGTTTAAATCCTGCAGCTCCTCAGACAGCCAGCAGTCGGCGGCCATGCCCTCCGTCCAGGTGAGAGTGACCTGTCATCTGATGAAAACTTTATTGATCACATTTTTTTTGAAATGTCCCAAAGACACACGCAGCAGTTTCCTCGTGTTACGGAGCGTCCACACAGCAGCGTTAAAAAAAAAAAAAAATCTTGGAGGTGGGCGTATCTGAAGCTTGGGGATTTTTGCAACCAACAACCAATCACATGAATGTCCCGCCCCCGACATACGAAGCAAAAAAGCCCGAAGTAAACTGGATATAAACTCCAAACAGGCGAACACCTACCACTGTCTCTGCCACCTCCCTCCATGCCTGGCTCCTCCGGTTTGTATCCCGGTAGGTAAATAGGGACTGGTCATAAAGCACCGGGTGATTCCCTACCGCTAACTTCTGTGGTATGTCTCTCCCAGCATACACGCCGTTTGATTGGCTAGCGCTTGAACTGTCAGATTTGCATACACGCCGTTTGATTGGCTGACGCTTCCACCTCAGCTTCAAAAGTTGAACATTGCTCAACTTTGAAATCCTGAAAATCCTGGAAATCTCCGCTCTGCTTTCCCACAATGCAGTTCGGCGAAAAGTGACGTCACCCCATTCAAAGTGAAGGGGCAGAAGCTTTGGAAGATTTTTTTTTAACGTTGCTGTGTGGACGGTCCGTGAAGGCAGCTTGCTCCGACTTTTTTTTAACAACCCAGATAACAGAAAATAACCGATTTTCTCCGATTTGTTTTGTTTTTTGCGACATTTTACTTTCTGAGATTAACGTACAGTTAACGTTAATTTTTCAGCCCTACATAAAAAATGAATGATCTCTTTTTCAAGAGAGTCCTGGCCCAAGAATTGCTTTTTAGATGTCCCTGAATGTGAATCGTTGTGTGCATTAATGTTTCTCAGATGAAGGTACATTTGTTCTCTCTCTCTCAGCCCAGTGTTGTTCCTGCAGCAGCGGACCCCCCATGGAGGTGTTTCCCCCCCGCCCCTGCACCTGGGACCCCCTGCTGTGCAGCGAGGCGTCGGGGGGGCAGGTTCCTCTCTCTCTGGAGCTCCTCCTCGTCTCCGCCCCCCCCTCCTGCCCAGCTGACGCCGTCATGGTGGGCCGCTCACCTGCTGATGCTGGAGACGGGATTCCTGCCACAGGTGAGAGCCCGCAGACTCAACCACGCTAAAATCTGTAATCGTTACAGGATGGGATTTAGAGAGTGTGTGTGTGTGTGTGTGTGTGTGTGTGTGTGTGTGTGTGTGTGTGGTGTGTTTGTGTGTGTGTGTGTGTGTGTGTGTTTGTGTGTGGTGTGTGTGTGTGTGTGTGTGTGTGTGTGTGTGTGTGTGTGTGTGTGTGTGTGTGTGTGTGTGTGTGTGTGTGTGTGTGTGTGTGTGTGTGTGTGTGGGTGTGTGTGTGTGTGTGTGTGTGTGTGTGTGTGTGTGTGTGGGTGTGTGTGTGTGTGTGTGTGTGTGTGTGGTGTGTGTGTGTGTGTGTGTGTGTGTGTGTGTGTGTGTGTGTGTGTGTGTTGTGTGTGTGTGTGTGTGTGTGTGTGTGGTGTGTGTGTGTGTGTGTGTGTGTGTGTGTGTGGTGTTTGTGTGTAGGACTGTGCGACAGGTCAGATGCCTGCAGGATGGAGGTCTCCTTCTGTCTATAGGCTGCAGTATTCTCACCCTCTGTGTGAAAACAGCGAGTCATGGTGCTGAGGTAACCATGGGCCTGAACTCGTCATCACGGTCAGTTTATTTTATCTTTACCAACATAGGACATCATAACATTTCATTATTGATTTTATTTGGTGTGTCTCCCTGCAGCCACTCTGAAGGTGGGGGAGAAAGTGGACACGGCCCTAAACTGTGTGTGAAGGGACGGGTTCCTCACCCCCAGTGGAGAGGTGTTGTTATTACATCTACTCATGCAGAGCTGTGTGAAAATAATCATCATCATAATAATATATAAAATGTGTGTTTCAGGAGAAAGTGCAGCCGCTGCGTTCAAAGACCTGAGCAAACTGTCTCGTCCTTCAAAGATCAGATTTCTTATCCTCTGATCGCTGCAGCTCGAGCAGGTACAGGACGTATACAAATATATAATAACATTATTATTATTAATTAGAGTGTGGTGTTTATTAATCAATATATAATCTTTATATTTGTCTGTTATCAGCGATGTCTCTCCCGGTGGTGTTCGGCCTCGCCGCTCTCCCCCCCGAGCTGCTGCTCAGAGTCCTCCGACTGCTCAACGTCCAATCAGTGCTCAGCGTTTCCTCCACCTGCAAACACCTGAACACCTGCAGCCAGGACGCGTCGCTGTGGAGGCACCTGGTGCAGAGAGACCACACAGGTGAGACACTTTAATATCTCACCTGGTGCACAGAGACCCCACAGGTGAGACACTTTAATATCTCACCTGGTGCAGAGAGACCCCACAGGTGAGACACTTTAATATTCACCTGGTGCAGAGAGACCCCACAGGTGAGACACTTTAATATCTCACCTGGTGCACAGAGACCCCACAGGTGAGACACTTTAATATCTCACCTGGTGCACAGAGACCCCACAGGTGAGACACTTTAATATCTCACCAGGTGCACAGAGACCCCACAGGTGAGACACTTTAATATCTCACCTGGTGCACAGAGACCCACAGGTGAGACACTTTAATATCTCACCTGGTGCACAGAGACCCCACAGGTGAGACACTTTAATATCTCACCTGGTGCACAGAGACCCCACAGGTGAGACACTTTAATATCTCACCTGGTGCAGAGAGACCACACAGGTGAGACACTTTAATATCTCACCTGGTGCAGAGAGACCCCACAGGTGAGACACTTTAATATCTCACCTGGTGCACAGAGACCCCACAGGTGAGACACTTTAATATCTCACCTGGTGCACAGAGACCCCACAGGTGAGACACTTTAATATCTCACCTGGTGCACAGAGACCCACAGGTGAGACACTTTAATATCTCACCTGGTGCACAGAGACCCCACAGGTGAGACACTTTAATATCTCACCTGGTGCAGAGAGACCCCACAGGTGAGACACTTTAATATCTCACCTGGTGCACAGAGACCCCACAGGTGAGACACTTTAATATCTCACCTGGTGCACAGAGACCCCACAGGTGAGACACTTTAATATCTCACCTGGTGCACAGAGACCCCACAGGTGAGACACTTTAATATCTCACCTGGTGCACAGAGACCCCACAGGTGAGACACTTTAATATCTCACCTGGTGCAGAGAGACCACACAGGTGAGACACTTTAATATCTCACCTGGTGCAGAGAGACCCCACAGGTGAGACACTTTAATATCTCACCTGGTGCACAGAGACCCCACAGGTGAGACACTTTAATATCTCACCTGGTGCACAGAGACCCCACAGGTGAGACACTTTAATATCTCACCTGGTGCACAGAGACCCCACAGGTGAGACACTTTAATATCTCACCTGGTGCACAGAGACCCCACAGGTGAGACACTTTAATATCTCACCTGGTGCAGAGAGACCCCACAGGTGAGACACTTTAATATCTCACCTGGTGCACAGAGACCCCACAGGTGAGACACTTTAATATCTCACCTGGTGCACAGAGACCCCACAGGTGAGACACTTTAATATCTCACCTGGTGCAGAGAGACCCCACAGTGAGACACTTTAATATCTCACCTGGTGCACAGAGACCCCACAGGTGAGACACTTTAATATCTCACCTGGTGCACAGAGACCCCACAGGTGAGACACTTTAATATCTCACCTGGTGCACAGAGACCTCACAGGTGAGACACTTTAATATCTCACCTGGTGCAGAGAGACCCCACAGGTGAGACACTTATAATATCTCACCTGGTGCACAGAGACCCCACAGGTGAGACACTTTAATATCTCACCTGGTGCACAGAGACCCACAGGTGAGACACTTTAATATCTCACCTGGTGCACAGAGACCCCACAGGTGAGACACTTTAATATCTCACCTGGTGCAGAGAGACCACACAGGTGAGACACTTTAATATCTCACCTGGTGCACAGAGACCCCACAGGTGAGACACTTTAATATCTCACCAGGTGCAGAGAGACCCCACAGGTGAGACACTTAATATCTCACCTGGTGCACAGAGACCCCACAGGTGAGACACTTTAATATCTCACCTGGTGCACAGAGACCCCACAGGTGAGACACTTTAATATCTCACCTGGTGCAGAGAGACCCCACAGGTGAGCGCTTTAATATCTCACCTGGTGCACAGAGACCCACAGGTGAGACACTTTAATATCTCACCTGGTGCAGAGAGACCCACAGGTGAGACACTTTAATATCTCACCTGTGGCAGAGAGACCCCACAGGTGAGACACTTTAATATCTCACCTGGTGCAGAGAGACCCCACAGGTGACACTTTAATATCTCACCTGGTGCACAGAGACCCCACAGGTGAGACACTTTAATATCTCACCAGGTGTATGGAGACATATATTAATATTTATTGAAATGTGTTTCAGTTCGAGGTGGCCAGCAGAGACACGGACTGGAAAGAGGCGAGTCAAATATAATTCATTTTATATAAATATTTGTGTTTATGTGTTGATTTAATTTATAACATATTTTATAGCAATTTCACAATAAAAAAATCCAACCGTTTTCTCTATGTTTCCCAGTTCTACAGAAAACACTACAAACATCGACGTGAACGTCTTTGGCGTCACCATCACGCTCCCCCTTCCCCCCCCTCGCCCGCCCCCCCTCCCCCACCCCCACCCCACCCGATGCACCCTCCCCTCCCCCCAGGCATCATCGGGGGGGAATACGACCAGCGGCCCCTACTCCTGCTGCCCCCCCGCCCCCGATACGACCCGATCCACGGCCCCCCCCCCCCTCCAGACCTGCATCCCGGGAGACCCAGAGGCGCCTGGTGGAGGCCGGCTGACGTGAGGAGGGGCTTCATCTGAAGAGGGAATAAAGAGGACGACAAATAAATCATTATGACCCTTATAATTAACATTAGCGTCAATTTGAAGGTAATAATCCAGATAAAGCAGTTTCGTAACACATCTGAGCATCAAGAGTCTTTATTTACAACTTATTATGACCCTTATAATTAACATTAGCGTACATTTTAAAGGTAATAAATCAGATAAATCAGAACGGAGGGTTTTGTAACTTCTTTTAATAAAATAATAATTTCTATTTTGCCGTCTTTTATTATGTTTTTGATTGGACCTCATTCTGCTCTGATTCGTTAGCTCTGTTGTGATTGGTCAACCTGCTCAGAGATGTCCCGCCCCTTTAGCTTATCATGTACAATGTGTTGAAGCACTAGCCAATATGGTGCAGGTGTTGCATAGTGATGTCACTGTGTTCCGAAAGTAAACAAAGGGTCCAATGTTATTTACTTGTATTAATATATATGTTTGTTTTTTATTATTTGATACAACATTTTGACTGTTTTATTTTATATATTTGACCTAAACTTAAATCAGATGATTAAATAAAATAAAATAAGGTCTCTTTAAATCCATATTATTTCACGGTCGGGAGATCATGAGACAATGACGTCATCTTTTGTCTTAAAACAAAGGGTGCGTTTGTTTAACAGACGAAGAGGTTCCCTTTCAGGCGGGCGGAGTTTAGAGTGGTGTAAGTCACCGGTGTGATGAAGAATGCTGTCACCGCTAAATCATGTGACCTGATGGAGAAATACAGACGTTTTTTGTCACCGTTTAATTTGTAATTATAAGTATTTAGAGACGGATAAAACACAAATTAGCCGTTGACGTTAACCTGACGTCATTACGCCAGTCACAAAATCAGCACAGTTGTTCCAACGGACGTAAAATGACCGAGATTAAAGCAGCAGACAGGTAATAAAACACCTTAAATAACTGTTTAATTTCTCCAACGAGGCACTGAAACTCGTCTTATAGATTCCGTTATTTAATTCGGTATTTTAAAGTAGTAAAAGTTGGTTTAAAAGCTTAAGTTTGACCTAATGTAAGCTTTAGCTGTAGTTAGTTTTGAGTCAGACAAGCCAGCCGGGCGGGGACTATCCGGCTTCCCCCTACCGACTAACAGCAATGATAACACGGGTGCGCTTGATTTATGACCCGCTGAGCACCGGAGGACAGCGGACCCGGATTCTACTTCTTATTTCTTATTATACCTCGGTATATCATCAAATAAACAAATACATATAATCTAATCCTTTATATTTAACCTTTAAAAAACGTTTAAGTATATTTTTTAATGTAGTTAAATCATCCAGACTTGTGTTTACACCTGCATTTATGATATTAAAGCTCCCATTGTGTTGTTTTACATATAATAAGGGAATTTTACTACTTTATCTTCACAGAAATATTGTTAAATAACTTTAATTTAATGTAATCCATTAATTAACTGGCGTTCTTTATTTACATTAAAATATAATAAAAATAATCCAGGTGACTTCCCTCCCTGTAACACCGCTGTTTCTGTCCCTTTAAAAGCCTCGTGTTGTTACCGGAAGTGTGAGGGGTGTTTCCATCAGAAGCTCCACAGTCTCTCTCCTCTCCTTCAAAAAAGCCCGACTTTCAGCTCCTGTCAGCGGCTACACAGCTCCCCTCTCCCCGGGAAACACCTGCGGAGGAACCGGGGATGGTCCCAGCCGCCCGGAGATGGCGTCCTTCCCCGGGTTGAATTCCGAGGATCAGGCGGAGGGAGACGGGTCTCTGCTGGAGATGCTGAGGCCATCGCGGAGGAAAGGGTCCGGATCAGCGGCCGGCAGGAGATCAGCGGCCTGGGTGAGGAATATACCCGGGAGAGAGGGTCTGAAAGGGGGCGTTAACACCGAGGAAAGAGGCTCTGTTAAGGTTTATATACCGGGGAGAGAGGGGTGTGTGTTAAGGTTTATATACGGGGGAGAGGGTCTAATACACCGGGAGAGAGGGGCGAGAGGGGGTCTGTTAAGGTTTATATACCAGGGAGAGAGGGTCTGAAACACCGGGGAGAGGGGTGTGTGTTAAGGTTTATATACCGGGGAGAGGGGTCTTAGAGGGGGTCTTTAACACCGGGGAGAGCGGAGTGTGGTGAGGTTTATTACCGGGAGAGAGGGGCTTTAACCCCGGGGAAAGGGGGTCTTAGAGGGGGTCTTTAACACGGGAGAGGGTCTTTAGAGAGGGGGTCTGGTAAGGTTATACCGGCTATAGGGGGTCTTAGAGAGGGGGGAAAGGCTGCAGGAGAGCAGGCAACACTGGAGATACGAAGAAGATGGACCTTTATTGATCCCCCGAGAGGGAAATTCAGTTTTCCACAGTTTTTGATATACATGCATTATTATTATACAGGTACATCGAATACACGCAGTTATACTCGTGCACACATGCACTTTTTGTTGTACAAATACACACGTTTATATTCACACATGCATGAGAGGATCCAGAGCGGAGAGGCAGCCAGTGAGCAGAGCAGATATTAAGGAGACAATGTGTTACAGCTGATATACGTTGTTGGGTAGACGCAAAGAGACCAAAAACAGACACTTAACCAAAAAAGAGACTTCAAACCAACACGGAAATGAATAGAGACAATGTCTCGTCCAAAAACAGATGCAAAAATACATAAGAAATACTCAAATGTCCAAAAAGAAACGACACCACCTTTCAGACATGCTACACGTCTACAGTGACATGGAAACAGCTCCTAATATAATGGATATTCATTCGTCGTCATGACGACCCTGAAGACAGGAAGGTACATCTTTCCGTACGGAGTTTTTGTATTCTCTGTTTTATTACAGATCTGTATTCTCCTGCAGACACACACACACACACACACACACACACACACACAACACACACACACACACACCACACACACAAACACACACACACACCACACACACACACACCACACACACACACACAGACACACACACACACACACACACCAGACACAGGCAACACACACACACACACACACACACACACACACACAGACACACACACACACACACACAGACACACACAACAAACAGACACACACACACACACACAGACACACACACACACACAGGACACACACACACACACAACACAGACACACCACACACACACAACACACAGACACACACACACACACACACACACAGCACACACACACACAGACACACACACACAGCACACAACACACACACACACACACACAGACACACACACACACACACACACGACAAAACACACACACACACAACACAGGCACACACACAACACACACACACAAACACACACACACACACACACACACACACACACACTCTATCTTCAGTGTCTGCATGGTGACTCACTCTCAGACTTTTTTACACATGTGCTGAATATTTAATTAGTTGCGGTGTCGTCAGAGAGCAGATTGTTTACAGTTGGTTATTGAGAGATTCTTTGTCTGAAATATGATCAGGTATTAATTGTTCAAATTCATAATAAGCCGTATTGATTTAGTTTTTATTGCTGCTCCACGGAGGATTGGATGTGTCTCTATTTTTAGATTGAGTATCATTTATTCATTAATCTGTTTTATTAACGTCTTTGATTTATTACATATCTATTATCTTTCGTTTAATTTGTGTATTTAAAAAAAAATTCACTTTATTCATACATTTTACTTTCTTTAAATCATATTTATTTATTTGATTTTTTAATTTGTATTTATTTAATTCATTACCTACATATCTATTTATCTTTAATTAGGCCTTTTTAATTAATTTATATCTGTATGTTATATTCATTTATTATGTTTTTATTTATTACATATTATTTATTCAACCATTTATTAACCCATTTATTTTTAATATTAAATAGGACATAATTACACTTTATTTATTAAAAAATACCGGTTTCATTTTATTATATTATTATTATTAGTTTGCATTTTAATGTGAATCCTCAGTGAAACACCTGAACAGGAAGTGCTGTTGGCACCCTTTCAGAATAAAGCCCCCCTGACACGTTGACCTTCTCCTGTTCCTGCTCTGGTGTTTTCAATTAAATTAAACTAAAGCGGATCAAAGCTAACCTCGTTAAGCCTCACAGACACATTCAATTAGATTACCCATATGCAATTTGTTATCTCGGTGCAGAAACACTTTACTGAATACTTTAAAGATAAATACATTAAAATATATATAAATAATAAAACAATAAATAAATGATTACATCTTTAAATAAATGATACTTTGAAAAGGCTCTAAAATTAGTTAAAAAGATAGATTAATAAAACAGATAGAATTATACAATATAATAAATTAAGGATTACATAATTTAATATTTAGAAAATCATTAGTTCAATTCATTTAATATTCGATTATGCATTTTTAGGTTGTTTGATATTTAATATAAACTTAAACGGTTATTGTGTTTCCGTGCAGGTAGATTTATCATTTTGTATTATATATTTTATTATATTTATTAAGGTTATTTAATATTATATTTTATTACATATTATGTGTTATTATTTATATATATTTAATTATATATTTATTATTACAATTATATATTTAATTATATTTAATTATATATTTATTCATTATATATTTAATTATATTTAATATATTTATTCATTACATATTAATATATTTTATTATATTTTATTATAATTTATTATATATATTTTATTATATTTTATTATATATTTATTCATTACATATTATTATATATTTTTATTATATTTAATTATATGTATGATATTTGATGAAATGTCCCCGCAGGCTGTTTTAAGGACGACCGCATCGTGTTCTGGACCTGGATGTTCTCCACGTATTTCATGGAGAAGTTCGCTCCTCTGAAGGACGACATGCTGTTCTACGTCCGCAGGAAGCTGGGCGCCGACCTGAGCGACGGAAAGAAGGTCAGCTGATCGATCAATAACATGTGATCAATAACGAGCTGCTGGGAGAGATTGAATTGGTTAGTCAATTTGTGTGTGTGTTGTGTGTGTGTGTGTGTGTGGTGTGTGTGTGTGTGTGTGTGTGTGTGTGGTGTGTGTGTGTGTGTGTGTGTGTGTGTGTGTGTGTGTGTGTGGTTGTGTGTGTTGTGTGTGTGTGTGTGTGTGTGTGTGTGTGTGTGTGTGTGTGTGTGTGTGTGTGTGTGTGTGTGTGTGTGTGTGTGTGTGTGTGTGGGTGTGTGTGTGTGTGTGTGTGTGTGTGTGTGTGTGTGTGTGTGTGTGTGTGTGTGTGTGTGTGTGTGTGTGTGTGTCAGGTGGAGGTGGAGGTGTACAGGAGAGACTCGAAGAAGCTTCCGGGCCTCGGAGACCCCGACATCGACTGGGAGGAGAGCGTGTACCTGAACCTCATCCTGCAGAAGGTCAGAACGTTTCACACACACTTTGAATTTTTAGAAATACATGTTTTCATTTCACGGTAACGAGGCCGTCCAGGGAACGTGACGGCATTTATTTAAGTTTTTATATTTCCCCCCAGAGATCCATACAATACAGAATAACTCATTCGAATAATAAGTACAATTTAAACATGTCTATAAACGTTTAAAAAGACGGAAGTCATGTCAATAAAATGGTAAATATTGATGGGATGTTTTCATGGCGTCAACCAGTGGCTCCGGCAGACCAGCCGTCCCTTATAGATACCATCTCTTTACGTCAGTGAGCCGGATCATTTGGCTCGGCTCCCAAACGGCTCTTCACGTTACCACAGTTTACCACGGAGCCTCAGTTCGCCGCTGCGAGGCTCCGGCGCTCGCAGCTCACGCGCGCGCTCCACTAGCACCCCTCGCTCCACTAGCACCCCTCGCTCCACTAGCACCCCTCGCTCCACTAGCACCCCTCGCTCCACTAGCACCCCTCGCTCCACTAGCACCCCTCGCTCATCGCGTCCAAATCGCGCACGTTCCGTGTTGTCCTGTAGCAGGCACCGGCGATGTCGGGGAAACGATCAGCAATACTCTGAATAGAATCCCTCCAGACTCCTCCGCCCCTCCAACAGAGGGATGTCCTTTTTCCTTTTCGTCATTTCAAGCGATAAAAACTCTCCATCTTCTCTCGAATTATACATTTTTTTGGACGCCCTCGGCTCGAGTTCAGGGCGTCCCGAGCTGGGGCGTCAAATGACGGCAAGACGCCCCCCTGGCGGAAACGCTGGCGTCAACGTTCCTTCATCGTCTCAGGAAGTTACAACTATCATCATTATTGGATTTCTCATGTGACTCTTGGGTTCTTTTTCTACAGAATAAAGCTTTTCCAAAATACTTTAAAATATAACTTTTTTTAAGTTACAAAAATCATTTAACTTCAGTTTTTAATATAAATGTCAGACACTTTGACGATAACACACGAGACAAAGGAGAAACAAGAGAGAAAAGTGACTGTATTTTAGAAGAAAAAGTTGTATAGTGATATTTGTACACTGATGTTATGATAATGTGTACAGTTGGATTACGTGGTGACGTGTGCGGTCTGCACGCGCTCAGACGCCGGAGACATCCACATCCACAAGAAGAAATGTCAGGTATGAACAATAATGACCTTTATTGTACTTTATTCATTAGTTAATACAAAATAATGATGTGTGTGTTTCTCCACAGGAGGTGTTTGCGTCTCCCAGTAAACACGCCATGGACAGCAAAGGAGAGGAGTCCAAGATGAGCTACCCCAACATCTTCTTCATGATCGACAACTTCGAGGAGGTGACCACTAATTATATGAAATGCTGTTCAGGTGTTTGTTAGTATTTTTTATATATTTCCCAGAGACCAGTCTGAAAGATAAATACAATTCTGAGAAAAAAAGTGAAAATCTCGAAAAAATTCAAATCATGAGAAAAAGTGAAATTTTGAAAAAAAAATTAAGTTTCGAAAGAAATTCAAATTTTGAACACATTTCTACATTTGAAGAAATAATCCAATTCTATGAAATTTAGAAAATCTGAAAAAATTATTGGAGGAAAATAAATGAGAATTTGAAAAAAAAGAATATTTTGAACATAAAATTGTGAAAAAATAAATAACATTTTGGGAAAAATGAACATTTTGAGGAAAAAAAAAAAATGTTGAGGTGTGTGTGTGTGTGTGTGTGTGTGTGTGTGTGTGTGTGTGTGTGTGGGTGTGTGTGTGTGTGTGTGTGTGTGTGTGTGTGTGTGTGTGTGTGTGTGTGTGGTGTGTGTGTGTGTGTGTGTGTGTGTGTGTGTGTGTGTGTGTGTGTGTGTGTGTGTGTGTGTGTGTGTGTGTGTGTGTGTGTGTGTGTGTGTGTGTGTGTGTGTGTGTGTGTGTGTGTGTGTGTGTGTGTGCAGGTGTTCAGCGACATGACGGTGGGCGAGGGGAGATGGTGTGTGTGGAGCTGGTTGCGAGCGATAAGAGCAACACCTTCCAGGGAGTCATCTTCCAGGGGTCCATCCGATACGAGGCGCTGAAGAAGGTCTACGACAACCGGGTGAGCTAACAGGCTAACGTGCTAACAGGCTAAGGAGCTAACAGGCTAACATGCTAAGGAGCTAACAGGCTAACGTGCTAACAGTTTTGCTTTCATTTTGAACACAAAGATATGGAGGGAAAAATTATTCCAATAATAAAACATAATAAAATCTGTTTATATTTATACTACCTGTGTGTGTAAATAACATGTGTGTGTCTGCAGGTGAGCTAACGTGCTAACAGGCTAACGTGCTGTTTACCTGTGTGTGTCTGCAGGTGAGCGTGGCGGCGAAGATGGCTCAGCGCATGTCGTTCGGTTTCTATAAATACAACAACATGGAGTTTGTGAGGATGAAGGGTCCGCAGGGCAAAGGTCACGCAGAGATGGCCGTCAGCCGAGTCCCAACCGGGGACACGTCGCCCTGCGGCACAGAGGAGGACCAGGTGTCCCCGCTGCACGAGAGGGTGAGGGAAACAAACGCACCTCATGTACACTTATTAACGCAGGGTGAGGGAAACAAACGCACCTCATGTACACTTATTAATGCAGGGTGAGGGAAACAAACGCACCTCACTTATTAACGCAGGGTGAGGGAAACAAACGCACCTCACTTATTAACGCAGGGTGAGGGAAACAAACGCACCTAATGTACACTTATTAACGCAGGGTGAGGGAAACAAACGCACCTAATGTACACTTATTAATGCAGGGTGAGGGAAACAAACACCCTAATGTACACTTATTAACGCAGGGTGAGGGAAACAAACGCACCTAATGTACACTTATTAACGCAGGGTGAGGGAAACAAACGCACCTAATGTACACTTATTAACGCAGGGTGAGGGAAACAAACGCACCTAATGTACACTTATTAATGCAGGGTGAGGGAAACAAACACACCTAATGTACACTTATTAACGCAGGGTGAGGGAAACAAACGCACCTCACTTATTAACGCAGGGTGAGGGAAACAAACGCACCTAATGTACACTTATTAACGCAGGGTGAGGGAAACAAACGCACCTAATGTACACTTATTAACGCAGGGTGAGGGAAACAAACGCACCTAATGTACACTTATTAACGCAGGGTGAGGGAAACAAACGCACCTCACTTATTAACGCAGGGTGAGGGAAACAAACGCACCTAATGTACACTTATTAACGCAGGGTGAGGGAAACAAACGCACCTAATGTACACTTATTAACGCAGGGTGAGGGAAACAAACGCACCTAATGTACACTTATTAACGCAGGGTGAGGGAAACAAACGCACCTAATGTACACTTATTAACGCAGGGTGAGGGAAACAAACACACCTAACACTTATTAATGCAGGGTGAGGGAAACAAACACACCTAATGTACACTTATTAACGCAGGGTGAGGGAAACAAACGCACCTAATGTACACTTATTAACGCAGGGTGAGGGAAACAAACGCACCTAATGTACACTTATTAACGCAGGGTGAGGGAAACAAACACACCTAATGTACACTTATTAATGCAGGTGAGGGAAACAAACGCACCTCACTTATTAACGCAGGGTGAGGGAAACAAACGCACCTAATGTACACTTATTAACGCAGGGTGAGGGAAACAAACGCACCTCACTTATTAACGCAGGGTGAGGGAAACAAACGCACCTAATGTACACTTATTAACGCAGGGTGAGGGAAACAAACACACCTAATGTACACTTATTAACGCAGGGTGAGGGAAACAAACACACCTAATGTACACTTATTAACGCAGGGTGAGGGAAACAAACGCACCTCACTTATTAACGCAGGGTGAGGGAAACAAACACCCTAATGTACACTTATTAACGCAGGGTGAGGGAAACAAACGTACCTAATGTACACTTATTAACGCAGGGTGAGGGAAACAAACACCTCACTTATTAACGCAGGGTGAGGGAAACAAACGCACTAATGTACACTTATTAACGCAGGGTGAGGGAAACAAACACACCTAATGTACACTTATTAACGCAGGGTGAGGGAAACAAACGCACCTAATGTACACTTATTAATGCAGGGTGAGGGAAACAAACGCACCTAATGTACACTTATTAATGCAGGGTGAGGGAAACAAACGCACCTCACTTATTAACGCAGGGTGAGGGAAACAAACGCACCTCACTTATTAACGCAGGGTGAGGGAAACAAACGCACCTAATGTACACTTATTAACGCAGGGTGAGGGAAACAAACACACCTAATGTACACTTATTAATGCAGGGTGAGGGAAACAAACACACCTAATGTACACTTATTAATGCAGGGTGAGGGAAACAAACACACCTAATGTACACTTATTAATGCAGGGTGAGGGAAACAAACGCACCTCACTTATTAACGCAGGGTGAGGGAAACAAACGCACCTAATGTACACTTATTAACGCAGGGTGAGGGAAACAACACACCTAATGTACACTTATTAACGCAGGGTGAGGGAAACAAACGCACCTCACTTATTAACGCAGGGTGAGGGAAACAAACGCACCTCATGTACACTTATTAACGCAGGGTGAGGGAAACAAACGCACCTAATGTACACTTATTAACGCAGGGTGAGGGAAACAAACGCACCTAATGTACACTTATTAACGCAGGGTGAGGGAAACAAACGCACCTAATGTACACTTATTAACGCAGGGTGAGGGAAACAAACGCACCTAATGTACACTTATTAACACAGGGTGAGGAAACAAACGCACCTAATGTACACTTATTAACGCAGGGTGAGGGAAACAAACGCACCTCACTTATTAACGCAGGGTGAGGGAAACAAACGCACCTAATGTACACTTATTAGCCAGGGTGAGGGAAACAAACGCACCTCACTTATTAACGCAGGGTGAGGGAAACAAACACACCTAATGTACACTTATTAACGCAGGGTGAGGGAAACAACGCACCTAATGTACACTTATTAACGCAGGGTGAGGGAAACAAACACCTAATGTACACTTATTAACGCAGGGTGAGGGAAACAAACGCACCTAATGTACACTTATTAGCGCAGGGTGAGGGAAACAAACGCACCTAATGTACACTTATTAACGCAGGGTGAGGGAAACAAACGCACCTAATGTACACTTATTAGCGCAGGTGAGGGAAACAAACGCACCTAATGTACACTTATTAACGCAGGGTGAGGGAAACAAACGCACCTAATGTACACTTATTAACGCAGGGTGAGGGAAACAAACGCACCTCACTTATTAACGCAGGGTGAGGAAACAAACGCACCTAATGTACACTTATTAACGCAGGGTGAGGGAAACAAACGCACCTAATGTACACTTATTAACGCAGGGTGAGGGAACAAACGCACCTAATGTACACTTATTAACGCAGGGTGAGGGAAACAAACACACCTAATGTACACTTATTAATGCAGGGTGAGGGAAACAAACGCACCTCACTTATTAACGCAGGGTGAGGGAAACAAACACACCTAATGTACACTTATTAACGCAGGGTGAGGGAACAAACGCACCTAATGTACACTTATTAACGCAGGGTGAGGGAAACAAACACACCTAATGTACACTTATTAATGCAGGGTGAGGGAAACAAACGCACCTCACTTATTAACGCAGGGTGAGGGAAACAAACACACCTAATGTACACTTATTAACGCAGGGTGAGGGAAACAAACGCACCTCACTTATTAACGCAGGGTGAGGGAAACAAACACACCTAATGTACACTTATTAACGCAGGGTGAGGGAAACAAACACACCTAATGTACACTTATTAACGCAGGGTGAGGGAACAAACGCACCTAATGTACACTTATTAACGCAGGGTGAGGGAAACAAACGCACCTAATGTACACTTATTAACGCAGGGTGAGGAAACAAACGCACCTAATGTACACTTATTAATGCAGGTGAGAGAAACAAACGCACCTAATGTACACTTATTAATGCAGGGTGAGGGAAACAAACGCACCTAATGTACACTTATTAACGCAGGGTGAGGGAAACAAACGCACCTAATGTACACTTATTAATGCAGGGTGAGGGAAACAAACGCACCTAATGTACACTTATTAGCGCAGGGTGAGGGAAACAAACGCACCTCATGTACACTTATTAACGCAGGGTGAGGGAAACAAACGCACCTCACTTATTAACGCAGGGTGAGGGAAACAAACCACTAATGTACACTTATTAACGCAGGGTGAGGGAAACAAACGCACCTAATGTACACTTATTAACACAGGGTGAGGGAAACAAACGCACCTAATGTACACTTATTAACGCAGGGTGAGGGAAACAAACGCACCTAATGTACACTTATTAACGCAGGGTGAGGGAAACAAACGCACCTCACTTATTAACGCAGGGTGAGGGAAACAAACGCACCTCACTTATTAACGCAGGGTGAGGGAAACAAACGCACCTAATGTACTCTTATTAACGCAGGGTGAGGGAAACAAACACACCTAATGTACACTTATTAACGCAGGGTGAGGGAAACAAACGCACCTAATGTACTTATTAACGCAGGGTGAGGGAAACAAACGCACCTAATGTACACTTATTAACGCAGGGTGAGGGAAACAAACGCACCTCACTTATTAACGCAGGTGAGGGAAACAAACACACCTCACTTATTAACGCAGGGTGAGGGAAACAAACGCACCTAATGTACACTTATTAACGCAGGGTGAGGGAAACAAACGCACCTAATGTACACTTATTAACACAGGGTGAGGGAAACAAACACACTAATGTACACTTATTAACGCAGGGTGAGGGAAACAAACACACCTAATGTACACTTATTAACAGGGTGAGGGAAACAAACACACCTCACTTATTAACGCAGGGTAACAAACACACCTAATGTACACTTATTAACGCAGGGTGAGGGAAACAAACGCACCTCACTTATTTAACGCAGGGTGAGGGAAACAAACACACCTCACTTATTAACGCAGGGTGAGGGAAACAAACGCACCTAATGTACACTTATTAACGCAGGGTGAGGGAAACAAACGCACCTAATGTACACTTATTAACGCAGGGTGAGGGAAACAAACGCACCTCATGTACACTTATTAACGCAGGGTGAGGGAAACAAACGCACCTCACTTATTAACGCTGCACGAGAGGGTGAGGGAAACAAACGCACCTCATGCAGTGTGTTGGATAAAGGTTAGGGTTACCTGTTATTACTTAATTTCAGATTTTCTGACACTTATTTTTACACATTTTTATTCCCACTTTTTCTGGACATTTGAGGCTTTTTGTAGATCATTTTCACACTTTTCTTTAAGGACATTGTGGGCGTTTTTCCCCATGTTTTTATGACATTTTTCCACATTTTCAATTCTTCGGGACCGTGTCCTCTTTGTGTTCCTCTTGGGAAAACATGTTTCACACTTTTGACTTTTTGGGACTTTTTTTGTACAGATATGCCAGACATCGTTTACACTTTTTCCAAACAATAAAAAAAATCCTTTAAAAATTATAAATGTGAGCACCGAGGAGGACCAGGTGCACGAGAGGGTGAGCGAAACAAACACACTTCTTAACGCTGCATGGTGTGTTGATACAGGTTGGATTTACCTGCTGTTACTTAATATCATTTAATTTTCTGACACTTATTTTTATTCGTTTTTCAGGATATTATTCCACATTTTTAAGAAGATTTTCAGAGTTTTTGTTTAGGATATTGGTTATGACATCTTCCCAATTTATTCTAATGTTTCCTCTTGGAAATATTATTTTTACAAATATGCTCGACATTGTTTACACTTTTTCTACACAATTAAAACATGTCTACAATTTTGTCATGTCTTTTCACACTTTTTTAGAAATGGACACATTTGTTCTGAAAATGTTCACTTCTACATATTTTGAGAATTTCTGATCTCAAAGTTCTTTTTCTCGACATCTTTCAGGAAATTTGTACAAATTGTGAAGCCAACATCTCCAATTACTGCAGAGCATTGTTAAATAGGTCATCTCCAAAATGCAAAACATGTTTTTATCTCATCATTCTGCTTGAAGCCGTTTGTTGTAGTTTCTATTGAACATAAAAACACATTACATCAGCTGATTTAAAAAACCTCCTGTCAGCAGATTGAGATTTGTTTCACTTCCTGTTTGTCTGCGTCCGTCTGGAAACAGAAGAATAAACTCAACGTTCATTTGAGCTCAGAGCGAAAACTGAAATGAGGTCGAGATGAATAATAAACGCTGAGAGACTTCTTTACAGACTGACTCTCATTATTTACTCTCAGACGATAGAAGCTGAGCAGCAGCTGAGGACAGGTTTTAGGAGACGGGTAAAGTCAAAGGAACAAGTCCGTATTATCAGTTTGAGGAAGTACTCGAGCCCTCACTGAAGTATAAGTATGTCAGTGTTATCAGAAAATGTAGTTTAAGTACGAGAAGTAAAAAAACACACTACTTTTATTTTGAAGAATTCCTTAGAAAAAAGGCTGATTTCTGCTTTTATTTTGAAGGACTCATTAGAAAGAGGCGGATTTCTGCTTTTATTTTGAAGGACTCATTAGAAAGAGGCTGATTTCTGCTTTTATTTTGAAGGACTCATTAGAAAGAGGCTGATTTCTGCTTTTATTTTGAAGGACTCATTAGAAAGAGGCTGATTTCTGCTTTTATTTTGAAGGACTCATTAGAAAGAGGCTGATTTCTGCTTTTATTTTGAAGGACTCATTAGAAAGAGGCTGATTTCTGCTTTTATTTTGAAGGACTCATTAGAAAGAGGCTGATTTCTGCTTTTATTTTGAAGGACTCATTAGAAAGAGGCTGATTTCTGCTTTTATTTTGAAGGACTCATTAGAAGAGGCTGATTTCTGCTTTTATTTTGTAGGAGCCATTACAAAGATGAATTCCTACTTTTATTTTGAAGGAAATGTAGTTTAAGTACGAGAAGTAAAAGAAATGTGAAACTAAATATTATTAGATAGACTAAGGGGCGGGACATCTCTGAGCTGGTGACCAATGACAACAGAGCCAGCCAGCTAACAATCACAACAGAGCCAGCCAGCTAACCAATCACAACAGAGCCAGCCAGCTAACCAATCACACACAGAGCCAGCCAGCTAACCAATCACAACAGAGCCAGCCAGCTAACCAATCACAACAGAGCTGGGCATTTGTTAGAATAATTCTGATAACCTTTGGCTGTTGCTAGGCAGAATAGTGAAAGTAAATATACTTATTAACTGTGTATTTTAAGTAGTGAGTGTGTGTGTGTGTGTGTGTGTGTGTGTGTGTGTGTGTGTGTGTGTGTGTGTTGGTGTGTGGTGTGTGTGGTGTGTGTGTGTGTGTGTGTGTGGTGTGTGTGTGTGTGTGTGTGTGTTGTGTGTGTGTGTGTGTGTGTGGTGTGTGTGTGTGTTGTGGTCAGGTGACGTCGTTCAGCACCCCCCCACCCCCGAGAGGACACGCCCCTCTTTCTTCTCCCCGTCTCTGAGGAGGAAGATCCCGAGGAGTCGCTGCGCGGAGATGAAGAGAGTCACTCGGCCAATGACAGCGAAGAGTTCTTCAGGGAGGAGGAGGACGAGGGTACACACACACAACTTTATTTGAAGGATTCATTAGAAAAAGGTTACATTTTGTGCTTTATTTTTGTAGTATTCAATGGAAAGAGGCAAATTTCAGATTTGATTTTTGAAGATGCTGAATGTTGTGCTTTTATTTTGAAGGAGACAATAGAAAAGTCATGACAAAAAGGCTGAACTGAAAGCCTCACAAAACAGGAAGTAGAAAACTCTTGTCAGGATTGTTTTCCAGCTTTAATTAGTAAAGATGTTAATAATATAAACATGAATAATTATAATTATATATATATATATATATGTATTTCAGAGCTGCACGCCACCTCTAACCTGCGCTCCCGCTCTCTCTCCGGTACGGCCGCTCATTGGTCGGATCCTGGCTCAAACTGAACCGAACCGATGACTACTTCCTGTTGTTCTCCCACCTGACCTACGTTACCCTGCCACTGCACCGCATCACAGCAGGCACACACACACACACACACACACCACACACACACCACACACACACACACACACACACCACACACACACACACACACACACACACACACACACACACACACACACACACACACACACACCACACACACACACACACACACACACACACCACACACACACCCCCTTTGTAGGAGTGGTTATAAATGTCTACCTGTTTTCCCCCCTCAGATATCCTGGAGGTTCGTCAGAAGCCGATCCTGATGACATAGCAGCTCCTCAGAGCCTCGTCTCCACCAAGTGCCTCCTGCAGCAGAGAACTACAACTCCCAGAGAACTACAACTCCCAGAGAAACAATAACTTCCAAAGGACTACGGTTCGCAGAATATAAAACCAACACCAATAGAACTACAACTCCCAGAGGACTGCAACCCCACATACATTAAGAATCCCAGAGAACACAACTTCCAAAACCTGCTTTCCCAGAGGACTACAACTCCCAGAGGACTACAACTCCCAGAGGACTACAACCAACTTCCAGGAAACTACAAATCCTTAAAAAAAAACAGAACAACAACCAGAGCCCTGCTTCACCCGGAGGACTACAACTCACAAAAAGAACTACAATAACCAAACACCCTGCTTCACCAGGAGAACTACCAGCCATTCAGAAGTGCCTTCTTCTTCTTCTTCTACTTCTTTATCTCCTGCTGCTCACATGACCTCAGGAAGCGGAGGGATTGGCTGAACTCTGGACAGGAAGTGGAGATCGTGTGTTTCTGTAAATAATAACCGCTGCTTTCTCAGCAGACGCCTCCACTCCAGATCCTAATTTGTTTTTATATAAATCTGCAACGAGGACGTAGAGGGAGTTTCTGTGGAAGGATTCATATTTATATTTATTATTATTTACACACTTACCGCTCAACTAACACGTATATTCTCAGAGACTAACGAAGGAAATCTGTCTATAAAACAGAATATTTAGATTTAAATGTCATTATTTAGGTAGAAAAAAGTGCTGAAATACCAACGAAGAAGCACAACCAGCAAATATTATGTCAAATGTATTATAAGGATGAAATCATTAAATACAAAAAAAAGGGGAATTTTACCTTGAAAATGATTTTATTCTGAAAAGACACAGAAAAATGACTTTACTCAAAAAAATATTAAGACTTTTTGAATATTAAATATTTTCTTTGCGACTCAACGAACGGATCAATTCTATAAAAATATATAACAAATAAATTAAAGGCGAAGTTGAACTCTTTGTCAAAAACGTAGTTTTCTGTTTCGCTCCGCTGACTAATCAACTCAACATTTCGGAGTTAAATTTCCAATTTTATTTCAGAAATTCTTCGTTCTTTCCCCAAAAATCTTACCTCTGACGGCGCGTCCACACGGAGACGCTTCCCCTTCACTTTGAAGGGGTGACGTCACGCTTTGCCGAACTCTGCATTGTGTCCCGTCGCGGCGCTTTGCCTCCGTTCAGCTTTTCAAGCGTCGACGGAAGCGCCAGCCAATCAGATCAGTGCTTGTGTGTCCGGGGGGCAGGAGATTCATGTGATTGGTTGTTGGTCACACGGCAGACACGCCCACCGGCAAGCTTCAACGCCCGCTGCCGTGTGGACGTGCCGTTACCCTGACACTGTATTCTTTTGTATTAAACCTTTAATCTGTCATTAAAAAATGATTACTATTTTTTTTTTTTTACTACGACATGAAAGTAGAGAAACTCAGCGTTACATTTTACTTTGTTTGAAACTCAGATTAAAGGAACTGGAGGAGACTTGAAGAAAGAAAAAAGAAATAGTGAAATTATTTTAAAAAGGGAATCAAACTTCCGGATGTTTTTTTGTTGATAGTTTCCTCCCTCTGTGAAGCCTTGAATCTGATAGGACGATATGTGAAGCCTTGAATCTGATAGGACGATATGTGAAGCCTTGAATCTGATAGGACGATATGTGAAGCCTTGAATCTGATAGGACGATATGTGAACCTTGAATCTGATAGACATATGGGAGACGCCAACATCAGTGACTACATTATAAAGATGACTTGTTTAATTACCTCGACACACACACCACACACACACTGAGAGACACACACACACAACACACACACACACACACACACACCACACACACACACACACACACACACACACACACACAGAGACACACACTGAGACACACACACACACACACACACAGAGAGACACACACACACACAGACACACACACACACACACACACACTGAGACACACACTGAGACACACACACACACACACACACAGAGACACACACACACACAGAGAGAGACACACACACAGAGACACACACACTGAGACACCACACAACACACACACACTGAGAGACACAGAGACACACACACACTGAGACACACACTGAGACACACACACACTGAGACACACACTGAGACACACACACACACACACACACAGAGAGACACACACCACACACACAGAGAGACACACACACACACACTGAGAGACACACTGAGACACACACACTGAGACACACACTGAGACACACACACACTGAGACACACACTGAGACACACACACACGAGACACACACACACACAGAGACACACACACACAGAGAGAGAGACACACACAACACACACACAGAGAGACACACACACACACAGAGAGACACACACACACACACACACAGAGACACACACACACAGAGAGAGACACACACACACACAGAGACACACACACACAGAGACACACACACACACACACACAGAGACACACACAGAGAAATACAGACAGATTTTCTGGGTGTTCTTGTAAATTTGCCTTTTTAACGCGTAAATCCACTCATTAATTCAGACTCTGTGCAATACGATCAATTCGGGTCTTTTAATTTTTTTATTTTAAATACCTAAAATGTAAATATTGGAACGACGATTTGAAAATAATCTGATTTTGGCCTCGATTTAGCTCTTATTTTGAAATGTATTTCCCCACACACACACGCACACACACACACGCACACACACACACACACACACACACACACCACACACCACACACACACACACACACACACACACACACAGAGAGAGACACACGACCACACACACACACACACACACAACACACACAACACACACCACACACACACCAGTTTATTAACGTAGTTCCTGAATGTACATCACGCTGAAGGACAGCAGACACATTTGATAAGAGACGTTTTTAGAGACTTTTCTAAACGTTTGTTAAACTTTATGATGATTGCCGCTCGTGGTGCTTTCGTCCTCACACTGTGCATGTTCATCCATCCTGTTGCTTAGCTCAATGACTGTGTGTACATTTAATGTTTATTTATTGAAATACACATTATCAGAAAAACTCACAACGCTTCTGGTTTTCTTCTCGAAAAGAAATGCTGATTCAGGACAAATAAAGAATGTGTTTTTTTATTTACAAGAGTCGTGGTTTTAAAAAAGATCGTAGGATATTTAATTGTACGTAGCCTTTGTCCAACCCTTATTAACTCATTTGTTTTAATTTAATTATTTACTTATCTTTAAGACCAAACTATTTAAATACTTAATTATAAGGCTCTTTTTTTTCTTTAATTAAGAGGTTTGTCAAAGTATTGTTTTATAAATAATTAAATTCAATGTTGAGGTTTTATTATAATATCTTCTTAATTTATCCTGTGGGGAAAAGAGTTAAGTTGTAGTCTTCCAAGAGCAGCAGTCCTCTGGGAGTTGTAGTTCTATTGCGAGTTTTTAAAATCAATGTTGGACATAGGTGTTTCTCAATGTGGAGGAAGGATGCTCCAGAGCCACTATTTCAGGATGCTACGTCATCGAGTCCCGCTGAAGGACAGAGGGTGTTTCTCAATGTGAGGAAGGATGCTCCAGAGCCACTATTTCAAGGAGCTACGTCATCGAGTCCCGCCGAAGGACAGAGGGTGTTTCTCAATGTGGAGGAAGGATGCTCCAGAGCACTATTTCAAGGATGCTACGTCATTGAGTCCCGCTGAAGGACAGAGGGGTTTCTCAATGTGGAGGAAGGATGCTCCAGAGCCACTATTTCAAGCATGCTACGTCATCGAGTCCCGCCGAAGGACAGAGGGGTTTCTCAATGTGGAGGAAGGATGCTCCAGAGCCACTATTTCAAGCATGCTACGTCATCGAGTCCCGCTGAAGGACAGAGGGTGTTTCTCAATGTGGAGGAAGGATGCTCCAGAGCCACTATTTCAAGCATGCTACGTCATCGAGTCCCGCTGAAGGACAGAGGGTGTTTCTCAATGTGGAGGAAGGATGCTCCAGAGCCACTATTTCAAGCATGCTACATCATCGAGTCCCGCTGAAGGACAGAGGGTGTTTCTCAATGTGGAGGAAGGATGCTCCAGAGCCACTATTTCAGGATGCTACGTCATCGAGTCCCGCTGAAGGACAGAGGGTGTTTCTCAATGTCGAGGACGCTTCGCTTCTTGGTAGCACATGTCCCTCCGAGTCACTTGCTTCAGAAGCGAGGCAAGAATACTTCCTGACATTTGGAAAACGAAGTGTGGAACAGGCTAGCAAGTGTGCAGTGTGCGTCATATGAGAGGCCCCGCCCCTTACATCTTCCGCCACAGATTTGGGGAAATTGGTCCGTGCGCAAAGCATTGTGGGGATTTTAAGACCGCGGAGTCTACACATGTGCAACCTCGATATTTCATGTGTATCCTCCGCGGTCTTAAATCCCCATAATGCTTTGCGTAAAGAGACTCTCTCTTTACACAGAGGGGACACATGTCTCTCCTACATCAACATGTGTCCCCTCTTCTTCATGTCTCTTCTACATCAACATGTGTCCCCTCTCTTCATGTCTCTTCTACATCAACATGTGTCCCCTCTTCTTCATGTCTCTTCTACATCAACATGTGTCCCCTCTTCTTCATCACATGTGTCCCCTCTTCTTCATGTCTCTTCTACATCAACATGTGTCCCCTCTTCTTCATGTCTCTTCTACATCAACATGTGTCCCCTCTTCTTCATGTCTCTTCTTCATCAACATGTGTCCCTCTCTTCATGTCTCTTCTACATCAACATGTGTCCCCTCTTCTTCATGTCTCTTCTACATCAACATGTCCCCTCTTCTTCATGTCTCTTCTACATCACATGTGTCCCCTCTTCTTCATGTCTCTTCTCATCAACATGTGACCCCTCTTCTTCATGTCTCTTCTACATCAACATGTGTCCCCCTCTTCTTCATGTCTCTTCTACATCACATGTGTCCCCTCTTCTTCATGTCTCTTCTACATCAACATGTGTCCCCTCTTCTTCATGTCTCTTCTTCATCACATGTGTCCCCTCTTCTTCATGTCTCTTCTACATCACATGTGTCCCCTCTTCTTCATGCTCTTCTCATCACATGTGTCCCCTCTTCTTCATGTCTCTTCTACATCAACATGTGTCCCTCTTCTTCATGTCTCTTCTACATCAACATGTGTCCCCTCTTCTTCATGTCTCTTCTACATCAACATGTGTCCCCTCTTCTTCATGTCTCTTCTTCATCAACATGTGTCCTCTTCTTCATGTCTCTTCTACATCAACATGTGTCCCCTCTTCTTCACGTCTCTCTCATCACATGTGTCCCCTCTTCTTCATGTCTCTTCTACATCAACATGTGTCCCCTCTTCTTCATGTCTCTTCTTCATCAACATGTGTCCCCTCTTCTTCATGTCTCTTCTACATCAACATGTGTCCCCTCTTCTTCATGTCTCTTCTACATCAACATGTGTCCCCTCTTCTTCATGTCTCTTCTACATCAACATGTGTCCCCTCTTCTTCATGTCTCTTCTACATCAACATGTGTCCCCTCTTCTTCATGTCTCTTCTACATCAACATGTGTCCCCTCTTCTTCATGTCTCTTCTTCATCAACATGTGTCCCCTCTTCCATGTCTCTTTCATCAACATGTGTCCCCTCTTCTTCATGTCTCTTC